>VMDR010004479.1:0-59711 GCA_007922815.1 Macrotus californicus
ACAGGTGATACTGTGATCGACCGCATCATTTATATACTCATATTTAGCATGATACAGTAGTATTCTGTTCTTTCTTCAGAAGCACAGACTCTTTCTCTTCTTACTGGATTATTCTACCTCTGTCAGGCATTTTTCAACATTACCATAATTTTAGATAAAGCATTGTGTGCTTTGCTTATACAACCTTGTGCCTGAATAAAAAATCTCGGAAAAAGAAAATGAATGAATTATATTCCCCCTGAGGTCATGCTAAATTTGAAACATGGAACTTAAATTGAGAAAAATCCATATTGATAGATTTGGTTTTTCTCACATTTCCTTTTTAAATAATAGCAAATGTGTAAAGTAATGGTTTTAAGAGGTCAGGAGGGATTAAGTCTGTAGTTCTCAGAAGTACCGAGTTGAGAAGGACCTCAGGAGGATTGATTTAATGAGTGAAACGGAAGTCCTTTTGACAGATATTTCCTCTAAAGCAGGGGTGTCAATCTCATTTTCACTGGGGGTCACATCAGCTTCGAGGTTGCCTTCAAAGGGCTGAATGTCATTTTAGGACTGTATAAATGTAACTACTCCTAACAGTTAAGTGAGAGCACTTAACTTGGCACTGCTGCCGGGTAGAAACGAGGTGAAGGGCTGGATTTGGCCCATGGGCCTTGTGTCTGCCACCTGTGCCCTAAAGTATTCTCTGTTGCAGGTTTAAACTATACTGTTGAAGTCTGATGATGGTTAGTGCCTAGTGTAAATCAACATTTTCCCGATGTTCTCTTTTTAGATAGTTAGCCAAATTATAACTTTTGAAAAGACATGATTGGGCTATTGTAATATTATCAGCCTTTTAGTTTGATAGGGTGTACTTTTATTCTTACCCCCGCTCTACCTCCCCTCTCCCACCCAACTTCATTCAGTTGTGGACAGTAGCAATATTTTTGGTACCTCTACTTCCTTATTCAGATTTTTAAAAGATTTGTCAGTACTCTCATATATAGTAAGAGCTCTGTCAAAGATCAAGAAAATCTTGACCTGTATAGGGTATCAGATTCTAGCCTCAAGACATTTTCTTAGAAGGTTCTTTAGTATATTTTACTTGCACAGTTTATACATAAGTGATCTCTGTGGCAAATCTTTATAAAAGACCTATCACTATTATGCTTATTTATGCTCCTGATTCAGTAACTGGTCCTGAGAGGTTTGGCATATAGCTTCAAAACAGTTCAAGAAATTGATTTCAATTTTCTTTGTCTTACAGTTGGATCTAGAACCCTCTGGTTAGGGAAAGGGGGAACAGATCAGATTATACCAAAAATTTCTCCTTTGAGGAATAAAGGTTGACTGACCTACCTCAAGTCACTTCCCTTTTGGACTGTAAGCCTTAGAGGAAACAATACTTGAATACCTTGGCTTTCTTTGCACTAGTATTAGAAAGTTGTAGTTCCTATTGTTAGGATAAAGTCATCATTTTCTGGTTTCATGGTATTTTTATATAAAAAAGTCACAGAATCTTCACATTTGACACCCCTGAAAAATTCATGTTGCCTCTTCAACTAGAGCCTCAGTGGTAATTATACCGATCTGCAGCCAGTGTCCTGCAGGGAAACGTGGCAAAGCTCCTGTGAAGTCAGGAAGAAACATTAGTAACCCACACACAGTTTATTTTCCATCTCGTCTTGTAGAAATTGTACTGATGGCAGAATAAGTGCAACTAGCTTTCTTTTTCAGATACTAACTCCGGTGAGATGAAGCCTGTAGAGTACTTTCTCTCACTTCTCTTTGGGTTAAAGCTCAGAGAGCTTTTCTTCTCCCTTTGGTAACATGGAACCATTTGCGCTGGAGAAAGAATAGCTAGGACTCTGGGGCTCACGAGGCAACCGATAATGAAAACAAGGAGCGAGTCAGTGGGTCAGTACACCGGAGTGATTTCTGTGGGGCAGTAGTTTCCTCTTTCTGCATTTTGGAGGGATTTAAGCTGCCCTCTCACTAGACATGTGGAGCAAGAACTTTGTTAAACCATTTTTATTGTGATTCCAAGACAAACATGTTGCTGTTACGTAGTCTGAGTATTGACAGAAGGTAAGTCCTCAACCTCTTTCTGTATAATCACATGAGCCAGGATGAGTTTCCCAAGTAAAAAATTTGCATTGTAATTAGCTTCCAACAAAGGATGGAAAGGAGAAGGGAAACCCAAAATTATAGAGGTGACGACTGATTTTTCTAGATTTCAAATAAGAATAATTAAACTTAGAAAGTGATGCACTCATTGTTTTTGCGATGCTTTCCCTTTTTGTTGTTTACAGTCACATTCCAGAAGTAAAAATCTTTACCATATTATTTTCCTCTTCCTCTAATGCAGGAAGGACAAAAATAGAAAGTTCAGCATCATCAGACAATGTTTGATTTAAAATCATCTGAAGAGTAGGGGTGTTAAGTACATGAACCAAATCAGCTTCCTTGTTCCCTTTAAGGAACTCGTAATTGTCTAGCAAGTGCATGTAGGTTTGCTCCGAGTATATATCCTGAGTGTGCAGTGCTGCTTTTTGCAGTTATCAAAGTTACTGCTTTAAAATAACCAGCCTCTCAAGCTGCATTTGTGTATATACAACTATGTTTTATAAATCATGAATTTGTTACCATGAAGTGCTATCAGTTTGATAATAAAAACAGCTTTACTTTTATCACTTAAAAGTTTGTTCCTAGAGCTGTTGAGAACAATTCAAGTGATTCATAAAAATTTAAATGAAGGAGGCAGTGACATGTTAACTGATGCAGTCAGTTGACATTAGATTATTTCCAGGAATATTTCCCCATCAAAATTAGCTGTATATTTCCTCTTGAAGTTTGTTTCTTGATGGCACCAAGCTGTGCTAAACTGTTACCATTTGTGCTGAAATGGAGAATGTGCTTTTTGTTATGTGTTAGAATTTCAGCTACTTTAGTAGAGACACACTAAAATTGTTATTGATCAATAAAAATATCCAAGGCCAAAACAGTAACTATCGGTTTCATTCTTAAAAGATTTATGAAAAAAAAAGTAGAGAAAGCTCATATCTTTTTTTTTCCCTTGTAGGAAAATCAGTCTGTTGATCATTGTACTAAATTTCCAGGTCTGGAATGTGTGAATGCCTTTGTATTTATTTGACTAAAGGAAGGAAGAGGAATAAACTTGAATTTTTCTGCTTTCAAGGAAGTGAGACTAAAGATAACAGTATTATATTTCCTGCAGAAATGCGAAGTGGACTACTTTACCTTAAAACCCTTTCTTGGTCTCCTTGTGAAGGAGAGGAGTAGAAAGTGGGATGGAGATGTGAGGAGCCAATTGTGGTGGGGGTGGTGCTGTCCTTATAAATGTTCCTGGAGAGGCCCATTTACTGCATCCATTGAGGGAACAAAAGAGACCATGAGCAGGAAGAATTCCTTGAAATTACAGAATTTCAAGCACTGAAAACAGTTACTCTCTGAATAAAACAAGCTGGAAGGCTGCTTAAGAATGTTGCAATTTAAAGACAAAGATACACCATGAAGGGGCTTGACCACGGACGACAATTTTCTAGCTACTTCTGTTCTAAGATCAGAATCTGTCTAGTTAAAGAATTTTATTTCTCAGCAGAAGTTTATGGAGGACTATACAAAATCTGAAAGTTTTCTCGTGGTCCGGAAGGGAGTGGATACAGGTGAAATTGCAGAGTTTGACAGAAGAATGTTTTTCTCTGATTCTCACATAGCATCACAGTGTTTAAGCCAGCAATAGCTAGCGCATGATGCGCACACGCGAGAGTTCTCGTAATGAGCCTGTGGCACAGCGCCTAGAAGTGAGAGATGCGCCCAGAGGACCTGGCACTGAGGGGAAGAACAGCCGGGTGCTTGGCACCACGAACTTGTTCATGCTGTAAAGTTCTTAGCTCTTTGAGCTTTCAAAATAGCTGTCGCTCCTATGTTGAGTAACTATGTGGGAAAATGTTACTCCTTTTCTGTTAGTCGCACATTAATGGCTTAAAGGGGAAATAGTAATGACTATAGAGTTTGGGGAAAATCGTCTTGTTGCAACCCTGTTTGGGCTCTTCACTGAAGAATTAACATGTCATGACCTTCCCTCTAAGGCTCATTCATGCATGATGGAGTTTTATGGCAGTTATAATTTGATGATGAGCCCTATGTGTGAAGCACCTATTATTCAAAAGAGTGCATCCTATATACTTACAACTCTGTTTTTTCAGCAGTCCTGTGAAGCAGGGCAAACAAAGTATTATTTCCAACCTCCTGTTGGGGGAAACACGGAGACGTAAGTGGATGTAGATTCAATCAAGATCGTGCAGTTAATAACACTGGGTATAAAATTCCCCTCTGCTCGTTACCACTAGGTTCCATGGCCTGCATTTTCAACCCTCACCTTTTCCACCCACCGGCCACTTCAGTTTACCAACAATAACAAGAAAACAATAATAGTGTTTAAGGGCAATATTTATTGATACACACCGTATGCCAAGCACTGGTCTAAGTATTTCAAAAGCAGTAATCCTTTAAAGTTCACAACTGTAGGGAGTGGATGTCACTATTAACCGTAATTAGCAACTGAGGGGATTGAGGTATGGGAGGGTGTGACTTGCCTAACTCACATAACTAATGACAGAAGCAGAAATCTAGACATTGTGGCTCCAGAGCCCACATTCTTAATAATTATAAAAAGCTCCACAAACGTGAATTTTTGCCTCAATGATAAAACATATTTGCATAACACTTAAATTTTTGCCTATGGATTTTGTAGTATTTTGGAGATTTGTTTAATTTCTGTGTACTTTATAATCAGATAGCTGGTAAAACAGTTTTCTAAATCTAAAAAAGGAAGGTTTTGGTGCCACCTCATTATGTGTGGTTCAGAACCTAGAAACTTGCAAGAACCACAACTTGAGAACTACCATCGAAGCCTCAGATAAAAATTTTTAATAAAATTCCAGTCTAACATAACACAACCCTGGAGGTAAAGCCTAGAGAAGCAAGTTAAATTTGAATGAAGTTGCTCAGCTTTCAGAGATTCCAAAGGTGACAGACTTTCACATTTATGAAAAATTAGTAGATTCATTAAAATATAGGACCTTTAAATTAGAAATTTAAAATATTCCAAGTTAGTTTTGAAGATAGTGTTTTGTTGCCCTGTAAAAGTTTAGAAAGGAAAAAGTTTAGAAAGGGATATTTCCCACAAAAAAAAGTTATATTGTCATTTATGAAAAAAACATGGTAACAGAAAGAGGGATGACTAATGGAAAGTATGTAGGACCTTGTGTGGGATAACATGCATTTTAATGTTTTCTATATTATACAAATTTTTATTTCACCCCACTATAACAAAAAAAGGCTTTCCACATTCTGACTTAAATTGATAAAAAGATGAGCAGCCCCTATACCTGTCCTAAAGGAACTATAGCAGACTATAAACTAGCTAGAAAAATAACTAAGTGTTGGGACGAAATGAGCATTCTTGCTTGGTCTCCATTTAACTCCTGATGAAGTCAAAAGCATGGTATTCTGCCCCTGAATGAGTTAAAGAGACTGCTTATCTAGAAAGGCAGATGTGGCAGCAGAAAGGCAGTGGAGGTAAGTGGAGGGTACAAAGTGAGACAAAAGCCTTTGAGACCAGCGACAATCACCCATTCTAATCGCCACTTATCTTACTCCAGGAAGCTAGCACAGGGATCACCTTGGGATGTGGGCCCAGCATGTTGGTACACAACCCACCCAGAATGGTCCTGACCTCAGAGCTGTGCTTTCTTCAACCCCAGGACCATCCTCTAGCCCAGCTATTTTCAACATTGTTCATCGCATAGTGCACATAAACTAATTACTACAGTGCTGTGGCACACACAATATTTTTTGCTGATCTGACCAAAAACAAAGGTATAATTTTGATTCATTCACACCAGATGGATATTGTTGTGTTGGGTGTTGTCATTTTATTTGACAATCTAAGGGAAAAAAGGTCAGTGCTCCTGACTGAATAATCAGGTATGGCGTGTTTTAAAAATTTTTACTGCACACCAGTGTGCTGCACCACGGCACACAGGTTGCAAATTGCTTCTCTAGCCCAACACTCAGAAGGAAAACAAGTGTCTTTTCTTAGTCTGTCACTGAGTGGGGCTGTTCATTTTCTTTGCAGGAAAAAAATAAAGATTCTGATCTGTGCTGTTGTATAGAAAAATTTTTTTTGAAAATAAGCATAATGTATGACATAGACATCCTCAAGTGAATTAGCATCCTAGATTCAGAGAGTTGCCAAAACTTAGGGAGTGTGTTCATTCACATGTATACAACCAGTGTCCTGAGTGAGGTCTTTCTGAGGCTGGTTTGAAAGAACAAGCATCGGAAATCCCTACTGTACCCTGCCTGCCATGGATCTCTAAAGATGCTGAGTGGTGGAGGTGCCTTGTAAGGGCTTTATTGAACAGGGTGCTGCCTGGATGCCCCGTTGACACCACATTCACAGTGATCAAGGAATGAGTCATAAGATTAAGCTGTCAGGACAACATGTTTACTCCCTTTAGTACTTGAGAGAGATTGGCTGAGACCATTGCAAACCTTCCAGCATGAACTTGCAGGTGCTGAGGTGGAATGTGGGTGGGAACTGCCCCTGTTCACCTAATCTGCAGATGGTAGTGAATGCACATTATTCGTCCAGGGCCTTTCATCCATGAATGTCTGAGCTTAGGAGCAGGGTCTTTAGTCTTGAAGGAAGGAAGGAAGAAAGGTAAAAATCTGATTTGTCACTAGACAGAACAGTGAGTTGCCATTGAAAGTCCAGAGACTCGACTTCTTGGGACAGCTCTTGTCAGGACTGGCTTTATAACCTTGCACAAGCCACCAAATCTCTTTGAGCCCAGGTTACTACTCAGTAGTCAGAAGAGGAGTTTGAACAGGTTGGTTGCCAAGGCCAGGGTCACCACTAGATCTCTAGGTTCTCTGAGCAGGTTCTGTAAGACCCAGAGAGTATCAAGGTAGATTTTCTTTGGTGTTCAAATGAATTAACCATTATAAATTCCTACACTTTCAGAAGACATCTATAATGCGGGCCTTATGTCTTAATCTAAATTGGACGGACAGACTGTTTCATTCTCACAGATGTGGAGAGGAAGAAATGTCCTCGGTTTGTGCTGTCCAACACAGAAGCCACTAGCCACATGTGGCTGTTTGAATTTCAGTTTAAATTAAGTAAAAATTTCAGTTCCTCAGTCACACTGGCCGCAGTTTCAAGTGCCCAGTAGCCAGCGGTGACCAGTGTCTACTGGACTGGGCAGGTAGACACAGGATTGCAGAAAGTCTGTTGGTCAGCACCGCTCTAGACCTTTGCCCAGACCACCAACTGCAGCTTCTTGTCCCTTAGTGCAGGTGTAGGTGTTTGTGCCCTAGGATAACTGTGTCTGTCTGTGGGGAATAAAAGAATGGGTTAAGTGCCATTTAGAAAAGGCAGTGCCAGAACCCTCAGGAATGGATGTTAGCACTGAACAAGAGTCCGAGAGAGATGGAGAGGGGGGAGGTAAAAGAAGGAATCTATGAACACCTGAGCCATTCTGTGCCTTGGGTCTTGACGAGATCTGAGTTTTTGTGTGGGACACAGGGACCCTAGAGCAGAGTTCCTCAGAGAGATTGTCACCCCATGCACAGCTGATCCCAACAATAGAAAAGTATGAGAAGGGCAGAGCTACTCCAGTCCCCAGAAAAGCAGGCACCCTGTCAACACTCAGTGGTGAGAAAAATGTTAGTCGTGCTAAGTTGTTACATAGCCAGTCAGTGGCAGGCGAGGGAATAATTCAGACTTTCTGGAAATAGGTGAGAGGGGTAACCACTCTTGACAGTCGACTCCATAGGTACAGGTCTGTGCAGTCTAAGCCAGCTTACGTTTTGAGACTTAAGCTTGAATGTGTTAGTAAGAAAGTATCCTGTGACACAGCAAGAAGGCTTTTTCTACAGATTTGGCATATTGGCTCCACCTTCCCTGTCGGCCCTGCTGGCTAGGGGGGCATGCATATGGGGAAGGGAAAAATCAGAGGCGGATGGCAAAAAGAGTGTAATTTTAGCTCCTGTCTGGAAGCCATCTGTGAAGGGAGTCACCTTTCTCTTCTGGACTTATTTCCAGGCGCAGCCGCAGGGGACGACACCGAAGATGCGAGTACCGAGTTCACTGACAGTATTGAGGAGGAGGCTGCGCACAGTAGCCACCAGCAAGTAAGTCTGAGTCAGGTGCTGCGTCCCGGGGTGGAAGGCTCATAGCCCTTTGGGGTCCGGTGGTCTCCTGCAGCCCTCATGGACCGAGATGAGGAGCTAACTTTTTATATAAAGCACTTCCCAGTCTTCTTCCTGCCCTTGCTGAGCTTCCCAGCCACTCTGCCTACCTCTGTCCTCACTCCATTTTTCTCTCCAATCCACCCTTTTGTTTTTACTCCTATCTCTTATTCCTTCCTGCTCCCTTCCCCTCCACCCACCTTTGCCCCACGTACTGTCTATAGCTGTAGTTTCAGGAGAATATTTACTTACAACAAGACCACAGACACTTCCCCTCTTGGGCTTTTGTAACTGAAACACACCACGGAAGACAGAGAGACATCAAAGGGCCTCTTGGGGAGGTGGCAGGGCCTGGGACCTGCTTTGGGAGAGTGCTCTCTGAGAAACTCTAAGAGGATCGGAATCATTCCCTGTGAAATCTTATTGTATAAAAGAGAACTTTGGTGGGCAACTGGACAGACCGCCCAGGTCACAACATGTCAGTGGCCAGGATATGACACTTCAAGAGCAAGCCCCTGTGAAACCTGAGAATTTGGAACCCAAGGCTGGTTCTCATCAACCATCAATGAAGCTCAAGAGTCGAATGGCCTGGATCTCAAAGATTAAGTCACCAATAGTGATACCATAGCACTCACTGGTACTCCCATGTATCCCCAGTGACATTTAGCTATCACATCTCCTAGATGGGCCATGCCTATGACTCTGTGAGTTATTAAGGAGAACGTGAATTATTGGTACCTGTCCTACAGAAGCCACCGGGCATTTTCAGTGATAACTTCCTTGGGACTATTAGGAAAACTGTAGGGGAAATGAGGCTTTCTGGGTCTGCCTGTACATCTCCTGCACAAGAAAAGGAGGAGACAGCTAATAAACCAACAAGAAGAGCCCAAGTGAAAAGTCCCCAAATCTCAGAGGATTTTGCAGTCTTTGGCTCTTGAAGACATGAGTATTTGTCTGGAATATCTCACGTCCTCAACACGGATTCTTTACCTTCTGTCAAGACCCTCTCTTTGTTGCTCTAGACGTACCTGACCCTTACTTTTCCCTTGAATTTCTGCATGAGCTCTACTTACCCTTTTGCTTGAACAGCTTCTTTTGAATCCTGCCGACCAGTGCTTGTAACTTTAATTCTGTGCACCATAGCCCCTTTGGACAAGTCCTTCTGCCTCTTCCTTTCTGGTTTCATTGAGGATCTTGGGTGAGCGAGAGGGCTCTGCAGGATGACCAAATGTCCACTCTAAGACAGAGCTAGATTGAGCTGTCAGCAAGTCACTGATGGTTGTTGCTACTGTGGATCAGGATTAACTTCAGAATAAATGAACAGGAGACACTGATATGAAGAGAGCCAGATTCTCATTGACAACTCCTTCACGCTAATTCTCAGATGTAGGCAAACTGGTCAGGAAAGTCATTTCTTCCTTAAACTTTTTTCCTATAGCCTAGCCTGGAGAAAATGACCAGAGCACATTTTGAAAAGGTTAGTTCCACCCTGAAATAAACCTTTAAGGGGGCATTTGTATTTCCCTTGCAATGTGCACCTATTACTTGGAATAGGAGATAATAAATTACGGGTTGAAAAAATCTTTGGATTGGGACTTGACTCATGATGGACAAACTATATATACCTATTGGATGAAGAGTATCTTGGGTAAGCACCCTTTTGCTTTCTACCACCTTTTCTTGAAACTCAGATCTTCAGTTTCGGGTAAGAGGTGTGTGAAATCATTGTAAATTTACTTTAACTTTTCTGGAGCTTGAGGGTGTGACTCTTCTGCTACTAATTAAATAAAGTTTTTTTTTTTTGCCTTAACTGTTTTGTGTCCAGATTCTCAAAAATGTGTTTGCTTATTTCCAAGGAAAAAGATCCCTTAAGAATTTAGGTTCTGAGCTTCTTCTAGTTGTGTCCTTAGAAGTTGACTTTATTCTCAACACAAAGTTCCCCGCCTACGTTAAGCATACACACGAGTACCCTAACAAACACGTCCAACTTTGAGTTTCTTCCAAGGCAGGAACCACCTTTTGGCCAAAACAGGTTGCTTTATCCTTATGTTTGAACTCACCTCAGGAAGTCTCAGGTGTAGCCATGATGGTAATTTCCATTCTCAATCAACTATAAGATCTGTAATAAATACCTAAAAATTCCTGTGCAAGAAACTAGAGTAATGAGTTACTGTCTTACTTAAATTTTTGTGGGAGAAAAGTTAATCGAGAATCAAGATCCAAATCAAAGGAGAGAAAAGTCAGTGGACTTCGAGTGACGAACTTGAGAAAAGAATATTTTTAGTGTCCTTAACGCTGTCAGACAACTGATTTACACTGAGAGATGTGAAACAATAGGGTAAAAACAAAATGACTATTCCAACAAGAGATCAGAGCTCCATGTAGACCTCTGTGGGGCAGATGGAAACCCGGCACACAAAAACGTTGAACTATACACTGTGGGAGCAATAGAACAGACGAGTTAGGAAATGTGAAAAAAAGGGGAAAAATTTTATAAGACTTATAATTAACAATAGACATAAAGGATTTATACTGCCACCACACATACTTGGATTTTTATTTGGGGGCTGGGGGGAGAAATATTAGCCTTCATGCATTTGCATTTAAAATTTAAAGATAAGTTAGCCAAAGTAAGCATCCTTTGACATAGAAATATGAAAACCCAAATTAGCCTGGGAACAAATCAGATCTTTCTCGTTTTCAGGTGGGAGATTAGACTAGATGGACCTTACAGTCCCTTTCAATGTTAGCATTGCATGGGTCTTAATTTTTTTTTTAAATAAAGTATATATATATATGTCAATAGAAAAAGGTAGTCATCCAGAAGGCACATTAAAAATAGACAGGTATCATTAAAGTTAGACATTATTTTTAAGCAGAAAGAACCCTTAAGGTTTAGAACAGAAGAACTGTGCCCATATTCAAAGCTGATGGCTATGTTTACTTAGGTTAGTTGCAAAGAGTTTACATAGACAGATTCACACAGTTGAAATGGGGGCTGAGCTTCTAAAATTTCACACATGGTTTTATCCAATCCCCCTTTATTTTGTCCCAGAGGCTTTGTGACACATGCAGGATGGCCACCAGTCTAGCCCAGTTTTGCAACAGAGGCACAGAGACAGACATTCTAGAGCCTCCCAGATCTCAGGCTCACAATCCCAGGGGGGCTTGAGTGCCTAGGAAATGAGCAATTGTGTTCTCGCATCTCTTTCGTCTTTGACTCGGGTGCACATCATGTCACAACCCCATTGCTACACTACGACTGCCACTGTACATACCTGAAGCCTAGCTCTTATGAGTGCTCTGTTACGAAGTCAAAAGCAAAAGTCAACAGCTTTGTGCCAAGCCAAGCAGCATTATCAGTCACTGACCCATTTATGCTCCTCGGGACCCTGTTCTGTTCAACATATTTGTGACCTGAATACAGGAATAAAGCATTTAATTCTATGATGTGTCCTTAATCAAGTGGCCACTACCTGATTTATGGAGGTGCACATAAACATTTTGATGACCTTGGGAAGCGATTTTGTATAGGCAGAATGAGTTCATAAATGACAAGTACAGTCCTAATATTTACAGAGATGGAAGATGACAAATAGCATGACCCAGAAATAGCTACAGGGAGAGGCGGGAAATTGGGAGGTCAAAATTGACCTGAAGTTAGGTGAAACCTCAAAATGTTGCTACTGAGAGGAAAATAAAATGAACATGACATTGGTACAGGGTTAGTGGTGGACAGACAGGCCAAGTCTTGCACCGAAATAATTAGTCAGGCACTAAGTCGGTGATCATACTCAAGGTTTGGTTTCTGTACTTTTAAAAGCATAGGGAAAATTGGAGAGGAGCCCAAGATGAATAAGAAAGTCTAAAAGTTAAAAATTCTCATTTGGGGAAAGACCATAGGATCTGCTTTAGTTGAAACATCGAGGAGTAACTAACTTCAAGAGTCTTTTAAAAAGGGTGGTGGGAAATTGTTGCCGCCCTGTGTTCTTCTCACGTGCTTAGATTTGTCGAGAGAGTTGAGCTGGCAGTGTGGGCACAAGGGTGGTTAGCCATCGGGTGAGGCTGCCTGCTGGTAGGTGGCCTCACTTTAACTTCCCAGCAGTTGTGGGGTGTGATCTGCTGCCATTGAAATAGAGCTTGCTTTGTCTTACCTGCCGCTTCGTCCATATTCTGATTCTGTGACCGTAACTCCTGACTGCTGAGTGTCTTGAGTCCTCTCTCTGAATCATCCAGAGTTAACGGCACAGCCCTGGGGTTTGAACTCTGGGGTCTGGAGTCATGATCTTTGCAGTCGAGGACTCACGTGTCTTGGAGCCGAGGAAGCTTCCTGACTTGTGAGCAGACTCTCAGGGAACTCTGCCCCCCTCAGGAAGAGAAGAATCACAGCATCCGCATTTTCCAGTCCCGTTAAAATCTCATTTGTTGTCATTTGTTTTTTATTATATGCTGTGTTTTTTTCTCACCTGCCTCTGGAATCTCCTCTTCCTGCCCAGGGCAACAACTCTTCCTGCTCACTGGGGGTGTCCTCCCCACCCAAACCAGTCTCCGGGTCCCTTATGGCTGAGGAAGACCTGGAGGGAGCTCATTTTAGGTCTGCCTTTTTTAGTTCCCATTTAAGGCTGCCTTTTAGATCTAATGTTCCTCTTGGGTCCTCTTCAATGACCTGATTTAAACTGTGATTTTCTTTCAGCTCATCAGAGTGGCTTTGGAGAAAAGTCTGGCAGCTGTGGAGACCCAGAAGGTGTCTCTTCCTTCTCCGTTCCCGACAGGAGGGGAAAATGACAGGGATCTTCAGGAGGAAATGCTCCACCTGAGAGCTGAGATCCACCGGCACTTAGAGGAGAAGAGGAAAGCTGAGGGGGAGCTGAAAGAGCTAAAGGCTCAAATTGAGGAAGCAGGATTCTCCTCTGTGGCCCACATCAGGTAGGACATGCCCCAAGGGATGGGGAGCCTGCCAGTTGAGAGGCCACCGTAGCCCAGGGACTCACCTTGCTGCAGCCAGAGCATCTGCGCTGCCATGGGGCACCTTGGTCCACATCCCAGGATCCATGCATTTGTGGTTCTACAAATTCTTTAGAGAAAAGTGAAAAATATTGGGTAATGGGGATTATCAGTAATTACCATTCAAATTATTCAGATAAAGCTGGTTTTAATTTCATATGATAATGCTCATTATTAGCCATCCAGATGATAATCACAAGTGGAAATCTAGTTGCATAACTGATATTGTTCTTTTGAACTGACTGGAACATATAAGGAATCTGCTGGTACCCAAGATGCTTCACTGCTGGGTGCACAACCAGAACACTTTATGAGAAGAATAAACTCTGTCTTTCCTCAGCTCTGTCTTGGAAGCATGAGTCCTTGAATCACGTAACAGCAATTTTATTAACTCTGGTATCTTTACAAAAGTGGCAAATAGCTTATTCACTGGCTAGATTGGCCACATTGTCTTTAATGCCTTTTTCTTTTTTCCCCCAAAAGATGCTTGTGAACATGTTGGTAACATAGGGTTAATTCATGTATTCATCCATCCCTGATTATCCATAATCAGCATGGCCTGTTGTTTAGAGCACAGCTGTGCAGATGTACAACTTCTCATTTGTGCCCTATTATTTCCCTGCCTATTATGTGCCACTGAAACATCCCTGGATCGTAGAATAACAGTAGCACTAAAGAGGACCTTGGCGTCTAACCTAATGTTCTTGTTTTGTAGTCGAGGAAACTCAAGCCTAAAAAGTTCTAGGAACTTGCTCAAGGTTGCATGAGAGTCCAGGGCTAGACCCCCAGATCCCAGCTTCTAAAATCTGTGCTTTTCCTTCATACTACGTACTTTGTCAAACAACGTTTGAAACATTCTTGTGCTCATGGTTCTTTTTTGCTGGTTCTTTTACTCTGAGTTATCCTAGGATTTCTTTCCTTAAAGTCTACTTAAGTTAAAGGATAAGTTTTATTTAAATTCTGTTCTGTGTAAACTCAGTTGAGCTGTCAGAGGTAAGAGCACTATTATCTCTTTTGATCCTACAGTTGAACTTACAGTCAAACCGTATGTATATATTTTTGTGGATTATTTTCCTTTTCTTTTACTCTTACCAAGGATGTATTTGATTTTAGAGAAGAAGGGAGAGAAAAATAGGGAGAAACACTGATGTGAGAAACATTGATCATTTGCCTCCCTTATGCTCCCTGAATGGGGACTGAACCCCCAACCTTTTGGAGTGTGGGGAACAGCCCTCCCAACTAACTATGCCACCCAGCCAGGGCAAGGATTATTTTCCTTTTTTCCCCAGAAAGGTTACTGACCTGAAACTCTGGCTTGTTTAACTCTCTACCCAACCTTAAGATTCCCTGATATTGCAGAAGATAGAATTTATGTAATTAATACATAACTCACCTCTTGAGATTTTGTCGAGCTTTGCTTTCATTAGTTTATATTGTGAAAACAATAGGGTTTCCCCCAAAGCATAAAGTTAAAATGTTAAATGTTTTTCTGTACTACACACATGTGTCCCTTTCTCTCCTTCTTACACCTCAATTTTGGTGAAATACCAGCTCCCTTTTTATCCGTTGAGGAAACCCTCTCATAGATAGTCTGTCCAAGTCCTATGTCCTAAAGTATTTTCTTCCTTAATTTGTACTAGACAAGCTCTGCTCTTGGTTCCAAGACTTCAGGATTCTGAGAAATTGAATCTAGGGGCATAGCCAGCTGCTGGTGCTTCGGGTGGTGAATTCCTCACTTCCTTTGCCTCTGCTAGTCGGCAGTTCTCAATTTAACACCCTTGAGAAGCACCTGTGGAACTTAAGCAGAAATGTAGATTCATGGACCTTAAAAGCATCTCATCGGATCCTGATGTTAGTATTCTTCCGGTCTGGAGCTGGTTCAGTAGAATTAAATGATTCCCCATTGCAGACCCTGAGCTAACCAGCACCCATATGTAATTTCATTGAAGCATCCGATAATTTCACTAGGTAAATGTTGTAATGCTGTGTAGAAGGCTCAAAGAAGCTTCTCCTCTTTGTAATGTTGTAATTTTATGGAGAAGGAGACTGAGGCTCAAAGAGGTTGGGTGAATTGCCTATTTTAAAGTGAATCGCCTTGTTAAAGCCGGGTTGTTTTTATTGCTTCCACCAACCCCACTAAAGGGTTTGGTGGGAGGAAAAAGTGGGCCTAGAATGGCTTGGTGAAAATTATCGGTTTAGTCCATTTTATTTCTCTAATGTGCAGGCACTGGGGGTACAGGGCGAACAGGACAGAGGAGATGATCTGCTCTTATGAAGATGATCTCCTATCACAGCAGTCAGACATGAAGCACATAATTTCAAAAGTTCATTTGATTGAAGTTCTGATTAGTATTATTTGTTTCCTCTGTGTTCCTGGGTCCTAATTTCTTGTCCAGTAGTTGAAAACTGATTGATGGTAATTAGTAAAACTGTAGAGTCTGTAATAACAAATTTGTCCCAGGCAAGGTCTTTATTATTTTTTTTCTTAACAGTTGAAGTACCCTTGTTTACTCCAGGGCCCATAGAAAGTTAGAATATCAGGCTGCCTGGCACAGGTAAATACAACAAAACCGGGTGTCTAAGATTTTTAATGATGGTGCTGCCACCAGGTAGCTCTGGGGGTACAAGCAAGTCTCTTACCCTTCCTGAGCCCTGATTTTCTTGTTTATAAATAAGTTATTGTAGGTCTCTGAGGTCGATTCATGTTCTGGCGCCTCGGAGTCTATGATGGAGTGAGACGTGGGTAAATGGGCTTTTAGGAACTGAGGTCAAGATCAGACTTAGCCCCTGACGCTGTATGCTTCCGGCAGGAACACTATGCTGAGCCTTTGCCTCGAGAATGCAGAGCTGAAAGAGCAGATGGGAGAAGCGATGTCTGATGGATGGGAGATCGAGGAGGACAAGGAGAAGGGCGAGGCGATGGTGGAGACTGTGGTGGCCAAAGGGGGTCTGAATGAGAAGAGCCTTCAGGCTGACTTCAGAAAGCTCCAGGGAAAACTTAAGAATGCCCACAACATCATCAACCTCCTCAAAGAACAGCTGGTGCTGAGCAGCAAGGAAGGCACTAGTAAACTTAATCCAGAGCTCCTTGTGCACCTGGCCAGGGAGATCGACACAATGAGCACAGAGCTGGTTTGCTCTCCTGGGAAGCCCCAAGGCCAAGAAGAGAATGTGGTCGTGAGGCCCCGCCCCAGACCCCAGAGCCTCAACCTCGGGGCTGCCCTCTCAGTGGATGCCCACCAAGTAAGTGTGGGATTAGATGGAAAGGAGGATCTTTGGAGGAGGGCTGGAGATATCTATTTTTACCTCAAGCAGCTCTGCCTGGGGGTCAGGAGGTACCAGGAAAGGGCAACTTTGCACCACAAGCAGTGGGCATGATACTCTTCACATATTTGGCCTTAGAAAGGCTTTTACAACATTATCCCATAAATATTTCTCAAGTAATTAATTCCCATAAATATGTCTTGCGTGATTAATTTTCTAGTAACACAGTAGATGTTGGCAGCAAGCAGTAAGACCTGGTCTCTGTCCTTCAGGTACTCGGTATGGAGGGGAAAGATGGCACACAAACAGATCATTTCTGTAGCATGCCGGATAGGGATGCGTGGGGTTTTAATGCAGCCCAGACAGGTGGTGTGTAATGACATCTTTCCCTTATCACTGCCGTTTTCATCACAGCTCATCACAGGTGTCTGTCCCTGAGTCTCAGAGGAGCTTACGAGGATCCTTTTTAAGGGGAGGGGCTTTGCTGAGGATTCGGAGAGGACAGCTGGGGTAGGAATGCAGGGAGATGAGTGGAGGTTTCTACCCGTTCTCTTTCCAACCACTGAACAAACATTTACTGAGAGCTCCTCCGTGCACTTGATTGGCACTGTGCTGTGTGCTGCAGACACTGAGATGAATAAAACATTATCCCAGCTCTCCAGGAGCTCCATCTGGAAAGCAAGTCCCTGCCAAATGGCCTGAGCAGTGCTGTGATAGGCACAGGGATGAAGCCCACAGGGCTCAGAAGGGGAAGTGGCCCTCAGTGCCTGGGGGATGACCTCAGACTGCCAGCATCCCTTCACTTCCCTGTGTGGGCTCCTTTCCACAGCTGGATAATCAGCCCCAAGCCCATGGCCCTGGGCCACAGTCAGAATTTAGCCTCCCAGGACCCACCAAGCACCTGCGTTCCCAGCTGGCACAATGCAAACAACGCTATCAAGATCTCCAGGAGAAGCTGCTGATATCAGAAGCCACTGTGTTTGCCCAGGCCAATCAGCTGGAGAAGTACAGAGTCATGTTCAGTAAGTCTTAAGCTCCTAATCACCAAAGTGCTTGTCTTCTGCCCAAGAAGCTACATGCTTTGCAAACTTCACTTTTCTACCCCATCCTGAAAAGAAACCAATCTTGACCATGGTCCTAGAATTGTGGAAGTGGATATTTAACTTAGTTTGCAGATGGCAGAGAAGGATGTTTGCAGAGCAAGTATAGGGAGGAAATGGGCTAATATCAAGGTCTGGTGGTTTCTGGTATAGTCAGCAAACCACCTTACCTCACTCGCATGTACTAATTGTTTCTCTTCTGCTTCTCTTTGCACCACATTGGATTCTTCACGAGTATATCATCACTGTTGGTCTGGAATCAGTGCTTTCCTACAGGACACCCTGCAGTGATGGAAATGATCTGTATCTATATCACATGTGGTTATTGAGCACATGAAATCTAGCTAGTTCAAGTTGGGAATTTTACGTTTTATTTAACTTTAATTAATTTAACATAAAATAGTCACACGTGGCTAGTAGCTACCTTATTGGACAATGCAGATCTAGATGTCTTGGGATTCTAAATTAGTTCAGCTCTGTTCGAGTATTTACTGAGCTTCTGTGGATAAGGCACTTGCTAGTTGCCCTGGGGCTTCTAGAGATAAGAGGGTGCAATACCTGCCTAAAGGTGTCTAGCCCCAACTAAGCCTAGGTTGTCTGTAGGGGAGATCATCAGTGGTGAACAGAGGCTCATCCTGATGGAGGAAGTCCTGCTGCCTGGAGAGGGTGGTCTCTTCTACCACAGGAGTCCAAAGAGGCACCTGCCCCTCTCTGGATCTGACTTCCTGCCCCCAAGGGCCAGTGTATGTGCCACTGAATATGTAAGAAATTCAGATACCCTGTAATAGCCTCTGTCTCTTCTGAGCAGGTGAATCCTCAGTGAAGCACGTCAGCAAGAAGGTTCAGGTGGACCTCCAGGACCTGGGCTATGAGACATGTGGCCGAAGTGAAAATGAGGCTGAGCGGGAAGAGAGTACCAGCCCCGGTAAGAGCATACATGTGGGCTCACCTTCTCTCCCCAGACTCAGCTTTCACATCTGGGTGCTGTTGGCCAGGCTCACACCAATGAGGAGGAGGGGTGAGGGGTGGAGTGGACTGAAGAGGGCATGGGACCAGAGAGGGAAGTGAAGTTTGGAGGAAAACTTTTTTTTCAAAAGATTTTATTTATTGATTTTTAGAGAGAAGGGAAGGGAGGGAGAAAGAGAGGGAGAGAAACATTGATATGAGAGAGAAACATTGATCGGTTGTCTCTCATACGTACCCCAACTGGGGACCGAACTTGCAACCCAAGCATGTGCCCTGACCAGGAATCGAACCAGCAACCTTTTGCTTTGTGGGGCGATGCCCAACCAACTGAGCCACCTGGTCAGGGCAGGAAGAAAACTCTCGCCCAAGATGAGACTGAGTGTGAGTTTGAATTTCTAGAATTAGTTTCCAGCATACTGCTGTTAAAGAAAGAACTGTTCTATCCAACTGAATTTTATAGAAAAAAATACTACGTCTTACTTATTAATGAAAAGACCAAATGAGCTCTTGGGACTATGCAAATCATAAGTTAAAAAAATTGTTTCTCTATTATAAAAGGACATTGACTGTAGGGACACCCACCACACTGAGATCGAGGAGAAAAACACTCAGGAACACAGAGGGTGACCACACCTGCCTGCAGGGCTGTTGGGAGGATGAGCAGTGCTGAATTTGAATGCCAGTCCAGTTCCAGGGCGGAGTACAGTTCTGCTTCAAGGGTCACTGTCATAATTATTGACCACACCTGCCTCCCCTTGAAGGGAGAGGCTATGGCAGCATGCCCCGCTTTATTCAGGAAGACATCTTTGTCTTTCCTCAGAGTGTGAGGAGCATGACAGCCCCAGGAAGACAGTCTTCATGGAGGGGCTGTGCTCTCAGCAGGAGCGCCTGGGCTCGACCCTGGCCAGCCCCCCTGGGAAGAAGCCCTTGGAGAGCCAGCCGGGAAAGCAAGAGGAGTTCCAGGCATATGGAAAGTCGGAAGATATCTCTGTCCTCCATAAGGACATCAGAGATCTGAAGGCCCAGCTGCAGACCGCCAACAAGATCATTCAAAACCTCAAGAGCCGAGTCCGATCTCTCTCAGTAACGAGTGATTATTCGTCCAGTCTGGAGAGACCCCGCAAGCTGAAGGCCATTGGCACCCTCGAGGGATCTTCACCTCATAGTGTCACTGATGAGGATGAGGGGTGGCTGTCTGATGGCACTGGGGCTTTCTACCCCCCAGGGCTTCAGGCTAAAAAGGATCTGGAGAGTCTGATCCAGAGAGTGTCCCAGCTGGAGGCCCAGCTCCCAAAAACTGGACTAGAAGGGAAGCTGGCTGAGGAGCTGAGATCAGCCTCATGGCCTGGGTAAGGGGGTCCCTTATGTGATTGATGATGTCTGAGTTTGTGCTTGAAGTAGGGTATCCAGGCAGGTAGAAGAGAAAACCCATCAGGGCACTTATTTCAGTAACTGACCTAGGTCTGAAGAAAGGACACAGAAGCAACCAGCAGGGCATTGGAGGGTGGCCCGTCCTGGAGAGGCCAGGTCTCTGGGGTTTCCTCCCAGGAACATAGTAAAGGGACAGTACATACAGTGTCATAGTAAGACTGAGGTTAGACCGCCTGGGTGTGAGTCCTGGCTCTGGCGCTTACCAGCTGTGCAACCTACTTAGTCTTTCGGAGCCCATTTTCTTATATTTTAAATGAGGATATAAGAGAACTTATCTCAAAGGGTAGCTACTAGGTTTTAATGAATTAATACAAGCACTTATAATAATGCCTGGTATATACAGGATCAGTAATGCCTTGCTTGAGTGTGGTTGGTAATAATTTATAACCGTAATTTGAACATTTCACCTAAAATGTCATACGGTGTGCTTGAGTGTGGTGGTGTTACGTTACAGAATTACATGCTTATGATTTTATAATCAAAAAGGGGCATTATTTGTGCTGGACCCTGTATTAAGCTCTCAGCACTATTTGCCATAATTATTACTGTCCCTGATACTTTGTGTTGAAAAACACTGGGTAGATAGCCATGCAGCGTCTGTCCTGGTTACCTGTGCTGAGTAACAAACCAGCCCGAAACAATAATCTACATGGAGTGACTGGGCCTAGCTGAGTGGCTCTCTCTTGGGGTCACCATCAGGTGGTAGAGAGGGCTGGAGTCATCTGAAAGGTCTGGCTGGGTGGACGCAGCTTCTTCACTGACAAGTCTGGTGACTCAGCTCCTTGGCTTCTCTTTCTCCCCATGTGGCGTCTGTCCCCGGGCCTCTCCTCCTGGCTTGGGTTTCTCATAGGAGAGTGGTCTCAGGGTAGTTTCACTTCTACGTGGCAGCTGGCTTCCAAGAGACGGGAAGTGGAAGTTGCCAGGCCAGTTAAGGGCTACTCTGGACTTGGCACAGGGTCACTTCCACTATATTATTTGGTTGAAAGTAGTCACAGAGCCCAGCCAGATTTAAGGGCATGGAGAATGGCCTCTACCTGCCGAGGAAAGAGCAGCAAAGCCGCGTAGCTGAGGGGCAATGCAAGGGGAGCTGTGTAACAGCCATCTTTGTGATACAGTCTGCCATTAACGTGGATGGTCTTGGAAAGAGAGCACATGAAAGGTCCTCTCCAGACTTAGCATTAAGTGAGTCTACTCAGTTTAGTTTTAGTGTTTGTTTAGTACGTGCTCAATAAATATGCTCAGTACTTATTGAATGTCACCTGTGCCACACTGTACTGGTGCTGTAAGGGCTGTAAAAGCTTATGGCCATCTTTCCCCCACAGAACTTAATGATTCACTTTTGGTCATATGACTAACATACAGAACAGCGGCATAAACTGTTTGAATCAATGGTTTGCCAGAGCAGAATTTACCCTTAAACACTTGTCCTTTGACTTATGTGCCAGAATCCCACTTGGCAGAGATCCTTCGAGATTTTCTCACAAAAGCCTTGCCGAAAGCCCCACTAACCTATCATTCACTCTTTGCCATTTTTACTCTTTCCTCTTCATCCCTGCATTAGGAAATACGATTCCCTGATTCAGGATCAGGCTCGAGAACTATCCTACTTACGCCAGAAAATACGAGAGGGGAGAGGTATCTGTTACCTTCTCACCCAGCATGCAAAAGACACAGTAAAATCTTTTGAGGACCTCCTCAGGAGCAACGACATTGACTACTACCTGGGGCAGAGCTTCCGGGAGCAGCTCGCCCAGGGAAGCCAGCTGACAGAGCGGCTCAGCAGCAAGCTCAGCACCAGTAAGTTGGCCACAGGGCTTTGGGACACTCTCAGTCACTGTCATAGCCCCAGGCCCAGGAGGTTGCCACACCTCCACCACAGCCTTTTAACTCAGCATCCAGCTTCCACTTCCTTCCACTTCCTTCCCCTGGGCCATTACAGGGTCAGGCCTGTAAGTAAGAATGGTGGGAAGCACAGCAGTGGAACACACAGGGTTGGAGAGGCCTTGATTACTGCTGTGGTCATCCATGGACTATACCCTTCAGAGAGGGAGGCTGCTGCGTCCATCCAGTGCTGGGGGGAGAAAGGGAGATGGGATCAGAGGACCCTGTGATAGTGAAAAGAGCCCTGAGCTTAGAACCACAAGACCCAAGCTTCTAGCCTGGAGCTGCCATGAACTTGCTTTGGGCAAATGACTTGTCTTTTCAGTGTCTCTGTTTCTTCATTTATTGCACGGTATCACACATGAATGTAATTTAGATGTCCAACAGCTAAAGCACCATGTCCTTTTGGACATGGTTCAGGTGTGACTGTCGTAGTGTAAGGGCTAGGAATGCTGGTTATTACTGGAGCTCTTTGCTTAGAGAGAACTTCCTGGGTACAGCAGGATGAGTCTTCAGGGCTGATATAAAGTGGAACTGGGCTGTTACTCACCTCAGAGAAACAGTAGGTTCTACAGGAAAGCTGGGCTGGGACACCAGCTGTACAACGGGCATTCAGTATGGGGCAGACTTGGAGGCTGGGTCATTCCAGAGGGAAGCTGGGAAAGTGCCTTTTGAACATTTTCGTTGATTCAGGGCAGAGGAAGTCACAGTGGCGATCTCCAGGCCCGGACGGCCTGCCCAGTGAGCCAGGAAGCCTGCCAGGTCTCTTCTCTAAAGATACACTCTGAGACCTCCCAGAATAATTCTCCCACACGTCCTGGACCCACATAGAGTAATCCTTATTCTCTACACAAATAGCCTTCTGCATTTATAATGTGCAAAGTGGGGCCTGCTTAATTTTTTTACTGTATGTTTTCTGAATTTGGTTTGCAGAGGATCATAAAAGTGAGAAAGATCAAGCTGGACTTGAGCCTCTGGCCCTCAGGTAATTCACACAGGATCTGTCCGGGGATAAGGCCCCAGGAGTGAAGCATGGCTGCAACTTCACAAACGGGGGTGGGCAGAGGAGGGAAATGCTGGTTGTAATGAATTCATCCGTTCATGGAGCACTTTACTATAGTTTTTAACCTAATTCTTTACTCTCTTCTGATACAATTCTGTTGATTTCTATTTGCATATTTATTCTTCAGGCTTGGAAACATAGAGTCAGCCTGAATAAAAGTGAACTAACAAGGTTTTGAGGGTCCTTGTCATCCCCAAGGGTCTCCTCTGCTCCCCGCACCGGACCTTTATTTACATTTTAAATTGAATTTACTGGGGTGACATTGCTTCGTAAAACCATACAAGTTTCAAGTGTACAACTCAATAAAACATCATCTGCCCACCGCACGGCGCGCCCGTCGCCCCCGGCAAAGTCTGTCCCCAGCCCCTTCATGTGTTTAAAGACCAGGCTATACTTTCTCACCACGTTGGCTTTGCCCCTGTTGAGTTGGCAGCTAGTTTAAACCCACCAAATTTCCTTGGGAAAAAAGAATTATATTACAGTTCCCAGTGAAAAAGGCCTAGACGTTGACGGTCGCTGGGTTGTCTTAGAAACCAGTTTTCAGTGAGCCACTGCATGTAGCCTTATAATGCACAATAAAATAGGGGCTCAGAGTTGTAGTCACTAGTTTGAGCCGTCTGTGTCATGAGTGTGCTTTATGCTGTACAGTGCTTCTCAAAATATCACGGTGCAGGACAAAGTGTTTTGGTTTTGCTTTTATTTTCATTTCTAATCCATCAGACACACATGGTCTGTATCTCAGTCATCCAGATGAGTTCACTTACTGTACTCTTGGACGTTAAGGCAATGGCAAACTGCTATATGTTTCTCAGTGCTTACCTTCCATTTCTGTACTGATGTTGTTGAAGACAGGTAACCACTCAGGCTGTGGGCGTTGTGGGGACCATACTTTAAGCAGCAGTGCACTAGAGGGCTAGCCCAGTCTCTGCTAGTCCTTAGCATATCATGTGGCCAGTGCACTGGGTAGCTATTGCTTCCCTTCCCTCTGCACCCCACCTACTAAACACCCCTAATCAGAGATGGGTTATTTTGATTATTCTCTGCAGGAATGGCCCCCTTGACTTCTGTGGCTTTTCTCATATGCCTTAGTCAGGGCTAGGTGGTCTGGTGACCTTGATTTCACCTGCTGTCTTCCCTCACCCCACTAGGCTAAGCAGGGAGCTGCAGGAGAAGGAGAAAGTGATTGAAGTCCTGCAGGCCAAGCTGGATGCGCGCTCCCTCACGCCCTCCAGCAGCCGTGCCTTGTCCGACTCCCACCGCTCGCCCAGCAGCTCCTCCTTCCTGTCTGACGAGCTGGAAGCCTGCTCTGATATGGACATAGCCAGCGAGTACGCACACTATGAAGAGAAGAAAGCTTCGTCTGGTCACCCAGGTAGCCTCCACTGTCCGAGTGGCACCAGCATTATCTAGGCTGAGAGGAGACCTCCATACCAGGCCTTATAGATCCACCTTGGTGTGGCTCAGGCTGAACACGGCCCTGAGACCAAGGGCCAAGCACAGGCCCCAGTGGATCAGGATCTTTGCTCTGCTCCTGACTCTGCAAGTTACCGCTGTTGCCAGGCCTCCACAGCATGTGCATAACGGTAGACGCAAGGCGAGCCCCAGTGGGGAGAGTGAGGAAGCTCGTAGCAGACTTTCCTTCCCCACTGCCTCTTGCACACAGAATCTGTCTGGCTGACCTCCTTCTAGGTGGGATGTCTGCTCCTTCCTGCAGTGATCATGTTAGCTGCAGCTCCTGAACAGCATCCCATAGATGCTGCCCATCTTGCCTTGTGCTTCTATAGGAGGTACATTTTCCTGGTTTCAGGGCACTCTGCCCCATCTCACATCTAAGGTGGTTTGTCTCACTAAAGGAGCTGTCTGTGCATAAGGAAGTGAACCCTGCTCACAGTGCTTGTGCTTGGTGCTTTCCCTGAAAGCGAGGCTCCTCCCTGCTACCCCTGGTTAACTGTCAGGCCAGATTCCAGGTCTCTGTAGAACTTCATTTTCTTTCATTCATGGGTTTTGTAGATTCCATCCATCATTCAAGTCATTCTGCTGTACTGTCTTCTAAACCATCATCAACCACCACCCCTCCGGGGGCTAAGGCCGAACCCAGCAGCAACCCTGTCAGCTTGCCTGCTCCCCAGAACCACCCCCAGGAGGCCAGCCAGGTCCGCCCAGGTATGCACCCGTCAGTGGGCAGGGGCCTCATCTCCTCTCCCCCAGCTGCCTGTGAGACTTTTCTTCAGGGACAGATGTTTCTACTCTTGGGGGCTTATTTGCATTAGATCCTAGACAAAATGAAGGAACCATCCTCATTCACTGTGTCTGACTTTCTGTTGTTTGAAACATTTTAGAAAAATCAGTAATCCACAGTAGACTTTGAGCTCCCTGCCAATTCTGATCAGTAATTAGCTAATAAACATTTTCATTTTCTTCTCTCATTTCATCCTGGGGAGCAAAGAGGCAGAATGTTTCTCCCAGGACTATAGTAGCCAAAGGAAAAAAAAGAAGTTCACATCTACTGCTCCCCTGTACATGTTACCCGTTTTTACTGTGCCGTAGCCTCGCAGTAGGTGGAGCTGCGCACTTCCTGGCTGAGGAGCCTCAGTATCCTCAGACAAGATTCTGTTCATCCAGGATTTATGAATGGGTGACAGTCCTTGACATGTACATGGTGCATATCCTGGGGCCCATTAGAAAGGAACGTTTCACTTACCTGCCTCAGCGTAGGCACAAGGGTGCGCTGTTTAACCGCAGGTCTGTACCAGCCAGGGTGCAGGGAAAGGGCAAACCTTGTCTTGGCTTCCTACCCCCAACCCCCACTGGCCGCCGTCTTCAGGGTGATGTGCGGTGAGGTCAGATTTGTGCAGAGGTGACCCCAGAAAGCACAGTGCTTCCTTCTGTCACCCCTGTCTCTCCTGAGAACAAGTCTGCCAAAATCTTAAGGGGAAGGACTCATCTTCCTGAGCCTGGGCTCAAGTTTCTCAGCCACAGTGAGCAGCAGCCAGACCAGGAACTCCTGGGGAAAGGAGTTCCTGGTCCGGGGAAGAGGCTCACCTAGCACAGACATCTGCAGAAATGTGATTTAGAATGTGATCATCCTGTTCCACGTGAGACATTCTCCACACATTACTCTTAGTTGCTGCCCCCTCCTTGGGCTGCCTGCCCTGTAACTGTTTTTAGGGAAGAAGAGACAGATTCAAACAGAACTTCCCAGCATTCCTAAAGACCTGTCTGTAGGCGAGCCGCATAACGACAGCTTGTGAAGATTTGTTTCAGTGCAAATTTCCAAGCTCTCCTCCCAGAGTTTGTGATTCAGCAGGTCTACACTGGCTCAAAGAGTCTGTGTGTGTAAGGGATTTTTCCCCAGTGATACGAATGCCCAGACAGGTTTGTAAGGCAATCTAAGTCTCTTCGTGGAGGCCTGTTTTTCATTTGGTGAATGAACGTATGGCTTTGGGATTCTGAAATCTGTTTCCCTCAGAGTCTTGAATTGCACAATTTAATAATGCAAATTTTCCCAGAGTCCTGGTCCACTCCTGCCTGCCTCAGGGTGAGCCTTGATGCTTTCAGAAAAGGAATTCTAGGTATAGGGAGAGTCTTGGCACAGGGCAAGGATCAGCACCTGCTGGGAGTAGCACCCTGGGGCCCTTGAAAGCATTCAGACACTGCTGCCGTGACCTGGCTCTGCCCGGGATTGCTGGGAGGGGCGCAGCAGCCTCGGTTACTGTGATGCCACCTGGCCTTCTGTAGCCAGTTGTTCTCAAGATGAGCACAGACTGTGTATGCAGGGTGGCCCTGGCAGGGGAGAAGGAGGAGGGACCCACCAGGCCAGCCTCCTGGGTGGCAGTGCTCACCCTTGGCCATGGCAGTGGTCACTCTTAGCCATCCCAGGCAGCACCACACTGAGTGACAGCCACTTCCCCAGGAGACATCTGGTCAAGGAATAGTTTCGTCTTCTCCATCTCTTACCCATTCCTTTCTCTCCCTTTCTCTCTAACGATGTCTCACCTTTCTCCCTAACTTTCTGTTTCCAGGCCTTCATTTTCCCTCCATCCCCACGCTGGTTAGCCTCCCCCAGGCACCGTTGCCCTCAGCTCCACCCAGCTTCCCACCTTTCTGCTCCACTGGCCCTCCCCTCCTTGGCTGCTGTGAGACACCTGCGGTCTCCTTGGCCGAGGCACAACAGGAGCTGCAGATGCTGCAGAAGCAATTGGGAGAAAGTGAGCACTTCCGCTGCATTTGTGTGCTTGCGAGTGGCAGCCCTCTCCCCGACCCCCATGTGGCTCTGCATGGCTTGATGGCAGAGTTTTCCCTAAAAACAGCCTAGGGATACACATTACCAGTGGACGGTGGCAGGATAACTCTGCTTGCGTTTTTTTTTGTAAATGTACTTACTGTTGTCTTTCTGGGGTGTGTGTCTCATCTGTTCATCAGGCCCTAGACCTGGTGATTCTCTTTCCGCTGCCAGTGTGGGATACCCCCAAATGTGCTGACATGCTGGTGACGTGCTTGCTGGCAGGGCGTGGGACAGAGCTTTGAGGCTTGCCCGTGCTGATGAAGCAGCCGTGACAAAGATGGCCGTGTTCAGTGGGATCCTTTCTGTGGCCGTTGCACCCTCCTGTTGTGAAATGCTTTAAATCGAATTCACATCCTGATATCCTCAGGCACAGGCCACTAGAGGTGGTGGTAGAGGGATTCCGGAGGGGTGACAGTCCATCTTCCTAGTGCACATGGCTCATTTCTGCCCCTAGCCAGGGGACTCGTGGGCAGCTAGAGCCAGAAGCACAGTGGTGGTGCCTGCTTGTGAATTCTGCCCTCTGCCTCACAGAGTTGGAGCTACGTGGTCACAAATTCATGAATTCATGAACTGTGTACAGTCATTTTTTAGAAAAGGGTTCGATGTATGCGTGGGCTAGATGCCTCATCATAAAATTGTTTTTGGGTTTGATCAATTATAGCTTAGAAAGAATAAGAAAAGAACCTCACACGATTAATTTGCTTTCTGGTAGCACTTTAGAAAAATGACTAGAAAGCAGTCTGCACCTACCTTAAAACAGCATTCTGTGCCTCCAGAGAAGCTCGGGTGAGCCAGAGACTGATGTAAGGACCGCCACACAAAGGGAGTCCAGTGACCTAAGAACACAGCCCAGAATCTGTGTGTCTCAATCCTCAATGTCATTTGGACCAGATTATTTCTTTTGTCAACCCTGAAAATGGATACACTGCCCCCTGTTTGATTTTCAGAACCAGGCAGATTAACACCATTTTTAGGAGAGTTTGTATGTCTTCCTTTCTGCAGGCAGTGAAGTCTAACAGGCTACCTTTTGCTTATCCACTCACACAAGTACAGCAGTCCAGGCTTATGTAGCGACATGAACCTGATCTTACCTGAGCCTCACACAACTTGCATGATAGGGAGAGCCAGAGAGGGGAACTAAGGCTCAGGGAGTGAAGCTGCTTGTTCAAGGTCATGAGTAAGTGGGAGAGATGGGCCTGAATCTGGGTCTTCCTCAGAGCATGAGCCGAGCTCAGCTGAACAAATTCTGGAGGCCCCTTGTAACAATTTTCTCTCTCTCTCTTTAGAGGTCAGTGGCAAGTGCTGATGTGTCTGACCTAGAACTTACTGCCGTAGCAGTTCTGGAACCAGCAATTGATGGATAACAAATTTGTCCCATGCCAAAATGGCAAGAGTCCTCTAGCCTACCTTTTTGCCCTTTACCTTCCCACAGTTGTCAGTTGTCCAAAGGGGAACGTAACAGGAGAGCACTGCAGGAAAAGGGGCCTGGTGATGTGGACTGAAGTCATATCTAGTCTGAGGCGTTGACCAGAGTTGCAGTGGTCCCAGTGCTCATGACGAAGACTATAGCCCTTTCTTTCCCCTCCTGAGGTGCGGTCCCCTCTGAGGGACCATCTGCTTTGAACAAGCTCCCACGTGGACAGTGGTGTGTGGTGGGTTCTCAGGTCACTGTGGGGCTAAAATCTTGAGCAAGAGTCTGTCTGGGGTCTTTGCGGGGCTGGTGGCCTGTGCTCTGCATTGTGTGGCCAGGGAGACTGGGAGTGAGAACACCAATCATGGTGCCGAGAGCCTTGGACCCTCCCGTGACCTTGGTTAGAAAGTAAATGACTAAGGACTCATTTCCCCCTTTGCCTTGTTGGGGTCGAAGGGGATAGGAAATCACATCTTTATTGAATCCCAGATAAACTTCAGAGGCTGATATGTTTCACCCTCTTCAAAATGCGAGGCCCTACTTCAGAGATTTGCTAAAAATCTGTATTTTCCAAACTGGGGAAGGAAAGACCCATGACAACACTTCTCAAAGTCTGCTGCCTATTAAAACCACCTGGGATGACTTGAAAACACCCAGTGCCCAAGCTGTGCCCCACACCAATTGAGGCAACATCTCTGGGGGTCCAGGCACCAGTATATTTATATATTTTTACATCGTCCCAAGTATTTCCAGTATGCAGGCAAATTTGAGAACCAGCTACAAACGGAGATAAAAACTGGCAAGTGCCTATGGGATTAACCCCTCAGGGGAGTCTGGCTTGGCTGGAGGAAATCTGACCTCACTTGTGTTTGCTTAGGTGGGGCTGCCTGTTTACCCTGCTGCCCATGTATATAATCCCTGGAAGAAAACAGTCAAATGAATATGAATAACCTAAACCCCAGGCCTGCCCGCCTCTCTCCATCTCTCCCCAAGCTGGGCTTCTTTCTGTGTAGAAGCCGAGATGATGGGGCTCAGAGGAAGGCCCATGCTTTCCCAAGATCCATGAAAGCATCAGCCTAAGAAAGGAAAGGCCCTCCCTCCCTCTGTGGAAGAGTCTTCAGTGGCCCGTCAGACAGGAGTGATGGATCACGTTGCGTGAGGTCCCAGTCACCACTTGTCTGCCATAGCGCCTCCCCCAGCCTCAGCAAAGAATTCTTCAGTCTAGAGGAACTGGGATGACCGTGTCTACCTGGATCTCATGTGCCCTTACTCCTCCGACAGCCCCAAAGGAGAAAGGGGAAAATGACTGGTTAGCTTCTGGGGAAGGCAGGTATCCATAGGCCAAAAAATATTCCTGTTCATGGGTGCACTCCCTGCTATCTCCCGTCACACCCTTGTGCCCTAACTTTGGGAGCTCTATCCCGGAACTCCCCTGGACTCTGCTGTAGGGGTCACAGCAGGAGCCAGGAGTGGGCCCCTGGACTTCTTCTTTGTTTACACTGGTGACTTGAGGGTGCTTTATCTGTCCCTTATCTCTCGGTGTCTCAGGATGGCAAATACATGACGTCCAGATTGTGAGTGTCCGTCTAATCGGTGTGCGCAGTGGGCTGGAGTACTGCAGACATCCCAGTGTCCCCTTCAGTGTCCGCTCTTAGCGATCACACGCTTCCCCTCTGGTGCTATTTCTCACGCGTGTTCCTTTCTGCCCAGGTGTCAGCACCGGCCACCCCGCCTCCCCTGCCACACTGCGGAGCAACCACTCAGAAGCCAGCTCTTCCCACCACCTCAACACTGCCCAGCCCCCTTCTCCTCCAAGGGGCACCCTAGAACTGGGTGGAATCCTGGAGCCTCGGTACCTGGGCAGCAGTGGCCAGTGGGATATGATGAGGCCTCAGAAAGGGAGTGTGTCCGGGGACCTCTCCTCAGGCTCCTCCGTGTGCCAGCTGAACTCCAAACCCACAGGTAAGAAAACAGATCCTGTTTAGTCTCCCTCCCCCTTTCCTCCCGGTGCAGGGCTTCTTCATGTCTCCGCTAGCCGTGGCTCACAGAGTGGGGATGAAATGAAGGGGCATGGCCGTGTTCTGTGAGGCCTTCAGTCTCCCTGCCCAGGGCCTCCATGCTGTGCAGTTGTGAGAAAGTCAGCGCCCCCACCCGCCCACTGTGCTCTCACATTCACACCCTGTCTCCCTGCATCCTGAGCCTCTGACAGCTGTTCCAGGACTCCCAGGATGTTCTTCTAGCAGTCAGAAACCGTTGCAGAAAGGGTGGCTGTTTCTGCACAGCTCCCACCCCGTAAATATGCCCCAAGTACAGCACCCAGCTCAAACTTGCCCTCTCACTCCTGCTCTCCTGGTCAGGGCTGGGAGCCACTGCACCACATGGGCAGGTTGGCTGCTCAGGTGAACGCTGGGGTGCGGCTCAGTTCCGACAGTAAGACGAGTGTCATTTTCAGAAAAAGACGGAGCCCGAAGCAAAACGGTGCAGGTGCTATAGTCTGTCATTAGCACCCCTCCACTTCTGGTTTCCCCATCCTTTATCCTTTCCTTGGGGGCACTTCTTCCTCCTCTCTCAGAGCGATGTAGGCTGTCCTTCTGTCCTTCCCTTTAAAGGTGACAGGAGGGCAGCACCCAGGACCATTAACCATGGCGGGGGCGGGGGGGTGGTGGTGAGTTTGCATTTGTGACATTTGACCTGAGGCCTTCTCTCAGAGGGGGAGGAAGAGCTTCATTTCTTGCTAAACAATGTTTAATCAGGTATCAGGAAGAGGAGCGGTATTAGGGTAGCGTGGGACCTTCCCTGTCACACCCAAAGTCACACTCAGGAGGTGGCCCCACCTTTCCAGATGCCAGGCGGGCCCTGTCCATAGACTTCAGTTATCTTCCTAAACCATGTGGAACTCTCTTACACTCGCTGCACACTTACACTAATACCTCCCTTGCACTTAGCCCTGTGTGGGAGGAAGCCGCGGGGCTTGCTAATAAGCACCTGGCTGGCCTGTGTTTGAAAGTGTCCTGTGTTCCTGGGTGCCCATGTGAGAGGGTGCAGTTGGCAGAAGGATGGTGATGTTTAGGAATCTTGCTGAGAGGCCAGTGGCCCAGTCCCCTCCCCACCCCACCCCAAATGGGCCCCACCTGTGACCAGGATTCTCTGTCTCCCACCTGTCTCCTGTCCTGGTGGGTGGCTGCAGGGGCTGACCTGCTAGAGGAGCATCTTGGTGAAATCCGGAACCTGCGCCAGCGCCTGGAGGAGTCCATCTGCATCAATGACCGCCTGCGGGAGCAGCTGGAACACCGGCTCAGCTCCACTGCCCGTGGAAGTGGTAGGATGGGCCCAGGGCTTCCTGTTTCTGGTCATGATTAGGGAGTTCTGGAGGGAGGGCCCTCAGGCAGAGCTTTGCAGCATTCAGAGCACAATGGTCTGCTTTACTCCAGTTGTGCCCTGCAAACAGCCCAGCAAAGTAGCTGGGCAAGTACCATTGTCCTTACTTGGACGGTGTAGGGAGCTCAGAGAGTAACTCTCCTCAGGGCAGAACCAGCAAGGTCTGGTCCCAGAGCCCTCTGACTTCTCATCCCATCCTTAATCTGCTCACCTACTTCCTGCTGACTCTTCTGTGCCCTTGTCATGTGATTGGCAAGTGATAGAGCCAGGTCTCAGAGACGCTCCCCCAGCCACTTACAGAGGTGGCCTTTCCCCTCCAACCCTCTCCCCACAGGTGCAGTCACTGGGGTGCCATTCCTTCCATACACCTTGTCCAGCCCACCACTCAGCAGCAGCTGTTTAGGGGAATGTGCCTCCCTAATGACTGCAGTGAGGGTGTGATAATGCAGCAGAGGACCGCCCCCCAGAGGAGGACATGAAACCAGGCCTTCAGCCCACCAGGCTTTAGGCTCAGGACTCGAGTCCTCGGGGTTTTGTGCTGGGTTGGGACAGTATCTTTGGAGACACAGAAGGGGTGTCTTCTGACAGCATCTGTTACCCAGTTGCATAACTTGCCTGCTTGAACTTTCTGGAACAGGAACCACCTCTAACTTCTGCAGTCAGGGCCTGGAGACCACACCTCAGCTGTACAATGAGAACAGAGTCCTTAGGGAGGAAAACCGGAGCCTTCAGGCTCAGCTGAGTCATGTTTCCAGAGGTGGGTGGTCAAAATCCCAAACTCTGATCACTCTTGTGTCCCTTTCTTCCCTGGCCACACCAATTACCAGTTGGAGAAGTAGAGAGAGGAGGTAGACATAACAGCTACCCAGGTTCACCAACCCCAGGTTCCCATAGCTGTTCTCCATCTGGGAGGTGCCCCTGATGGGCCCTTGGACTCCTAGGCTCCAGGACAAGTAGCTGTAGGAAACCCACCACTTCTGTGCAAACTCACCTGCAGGTATGCAGTCATTAGCTCTCAGAGTGGGTACCGCCTGGGTATCTGTTCTGCCTCCCCCAACTCACAGCTGATTTGGAACCAGGAGAGGAAGGACATGAGTTTCTCTAGACTTACTGCAGCTCTGCATATCCCTCCTGCTAGAGCTGCCATCCCCATGTCTCCTCACCACGTCCCCTCCCTCATCAGCAAGGCTCCTCTCTGGTCAGGAATCCTTGTGACTGTATCTGGAGGTGCTGACAAAGTGTCCTCCAGAGCTTTCCTAACTCTGTGCAGTGGCATCCACAGGTAGGCATCATTTCCTGTGTGGCCTGGGGCACAACTGACTTTAGTGTTACCTGACTTGCTCCAATCACTATTATCATCAATAACAAATTATTTTTACTTACATATATTCATTGAATAGCCATAAAAGACTAAGAATAGTGTCAAAAGGATCAAGTCCAGAATGAATGAATGCTTGTAGAAAAGGAAAAAGATAACAAATAGATTTTTCGGAATTAGCAAGAAGATGTGAGAGGAAAGCTCAGTGCTTGGGGAAGATAACAAAAGTTAATAGATGACAGAGAAGGCACAACTACTGAACTACCATTGAGTGCCCGGAAAGACTAGAATAGGCCTCACAGGTGGGAAAACAGTGAGAGATTTAAATGAGTACAATTTGCCAGGCCCCAGTGAACTCCACCCCAGAGGACTGACGGTACCTGCAGTCTTATTTTCAGAGTCCTTGTCAAGATTCTTTAAGAAATCGTGAAGATCGGAGAGGTGCCACAAGGCTAGAACTGATGGCCCTGTTTTCAAAATGATGGCAATAATATATCCTAAAAACTGCAGGCAGGAAATTTGATGTTGATCTTTGGTAAAGTCCCAGGATGGGTTGTTGCACAGAGGGTTGTGAGCACTTAGAAAATAGTGAGCGTTAGAAATCAGAATGTTTTCTCCAACAGCAAGGCAGGCCTTATTAAATCAGAGGGTTGGGCACCACAAAGACAGAGGCCTCCATCCCCCAGGGTGTGTGGACACAGTGAGCTGACCCTCTGTGCCTCCCTGGCTCCTTTTGCTTTAGTTCTGTTTGTCGGATTGAATGTGCTGGGGGGCTCCTCTTCCTGCTGACCTTTCCCCCACAACCTCAATGCTCCTGTGTTTCCTGCTCGCCAGAACACTCCCAGGAAACGGAGTGCCTGAGGGAGGCTCTGCTGACCTCGAGATCCCAGCTTCAAGAGCTGGAAGTGCAGCTGGAGCACCAGAAGGTGGACCGGCAGCAGCTTTTGGAAGATTTGAAGGAGAAGCAGCAGGAGATCGTGCGTTTCCAGGAGGAGCGACTGTCCCTCCAGGAGAAAGACTGCAGGTCAGAGGGAGCACACTGATAAGGAAGGTGGCCCCAGTTTCAGATTTCGAAGACGGGATATTGGCAAGATAGCTAATGGCCCCTTTGGAAACCTCAGTTTCCCCTCTGCTCGCTGACTTATGGGTGACTTTGAGCAGAAGGAAGGACTTCTCTGGGGTCACCTCTTTCACTTCAAAGTTGAGAGTTAAACTTCCACAGCAGCCGCGGTGCTGGTCCCCAGCGTAAACACTCTGACTGCTTAGCAGCGTGAAAGGAGCACTTTGGGGACAGTGAGAACTGGCGGGGGGGGTGTTGATGTCTCCTAGCTAATGCAGCTCATGATGTGGCTCCAAGCAAAGCTGCTTTACCTGCCTGAACCTCTGTTCCTACATCTATAAAATCAAAGCCATGGTCCTCACGACCCTTGAGTTGAGAGCTAGGCCTAAAACTCTAGGAGGCAAAGGCTGGCTCACAGCTTGCTGCCCTGGTCCGGCCAAGTGGCTGCACCAGCTCAGCAGGCCCTCGCCTCTCCCTGGCAGGCTACAGCGCAAGCTGGCCCTCCTGCAGCAACAGTGTGAAGAGAAACAGCAGCTCTTCCAGACCCTCCAGTCGGAGCTGCAGATCTACGAGGCACTTTATGGCAGTTCCAAGAAGGGGCTGAAAGGTAAGTGTTCTCCCCTACACCCCCACCCCGTGAGCTTCCTGCCCTTGCTTTGAGCCTCAGGGAAGTCCTCATGACCTTGGGAGTTTAGAGAGCTTGGAAAGCTGCAGAGTTCTGTCTTAGAAAAAGACCCCCCCCAGACCTGGGGCTCCCAATAAAAAGAGAGGGGAGCCCTCATACACAAAACCCAGAGGTGGGTGCCATGAGCAAGATCGAGCCTAGACATCCTTAAAAAATTGGCCACATGAGTCAGATTTCACCCACCGTCTAGGCCAGACACAAGGTCGTCAGTCCCAACTGTACAGTGGTACTGCGTAGCTACAAAGAACTGTGTTGGTCGGTGGTGCCTGAAAAGGCCTTGACTCTTGTGGATGACACATCCTGACCACCATGCAGCCCATGCAGCCTGGGCACCCTGCTCCCACTCTGACCCCTTCCCCAGAGAGAAAATTAAGGTAGAAAAATGTTTTTATGGAAATTCCACTAATAAGACTTAAATTTCATGCTGGATTTAAATTTTAAATTCTTATTGAAGATGTTTACCACCTGCTGAAATAATAAGTTTAAAAAGTCCTGAGCTTGATTAAAAACATCAGAGGTAGGAATATGGAGTGGGGAAGCCTGTGTCTGTGTAGCTATTCATGGGCTTGAGGAAGTGGAGCCGGGGCGTGAGAAGGTGGACCAGCCACAGCTTTTGCGGATGGCGGAGTTAGGGAGACACACATTTCCTCAAGGAATTGTAGGCCAAGGTTGCTGGAAGAGCCAGTGCAGCCTTGGACCACAGCCGTGTGGGGTAGTGTCCCTGTGGTGAGACCATGTGAGAAATCTTGTTAGATTGCGGGCACCATCTTTAAAAGGCACGCTGACAAACTAAGAACATCATGAAGACATGGACCACAAGGCTGAAGGACTAGAGATCTCAAACTGGTTGAAGAAACTAGATATTTTTAGGCTTGGAAAAGATCCTGAGGAGATGAGAACTGGTCGCAAATATTTGAAGATCGGTCAGGTGAAGAGGAGCTGATGTGTTTTGTGTCCCTTCAGAGAGCTGAACAAAGGGTGAAGGGTGACAGAGGTTGGGTCTACATAATTCAGGCTTTCCCTGTTCCTAGAAACTTCTAGCAATGGAATGGCTGGTTTTTGTGAGGGAGTAAGCTCCCCATCCAAGCCTTGTTTATTATTTTTTGAAGGTTTTATTTATTTATTTATTTATTTGTAGAGAAAGGGAAAGTGAGGAAGAAAGAGATGGAGAGAAACATCAATGTATGGTTGCCTCTCACACGCCCCCTAACGAGGACCTGGCCTGCAACCCAGGCATGTGCCCTGACTGGGAATCAAACTGGCGACCCTTTGGTTCGCAGGCCCGCAGTCAATCCACTGAGCTGCACCAGCCGAGGCTCAAGCCTTGTTTAAATAGAGAGGGATGCGTTGTCAAGTTCTTGCTTTGGATGGGAGGCTACCCTGAGTCTTTCAACTCTAGGCTTTTTTTGATTGTGTGTTCACAAAGTCCATGAGCAATATGGTTTGTTATATTAAGAATTTTCACTATTCTGCCAAATTTGAAGTTCCATAAAGCCTGATTGAGTTTCCTAATTTTGCCAATGAGAAGGTGAGCTAGAACTTGAAGAAATCTAGTGGGCACAGCAGGCTGAACGAATAGCCATGCGCAAAGGCATGGGAGTGTGGGGCAGGGAGGGAGAGCTTCGTGTCAGGTGTGAGAAGTAGGGTGGTCGAAAATAGAGTTGGAAGACCGGGAAGGTAGGATGGAACTTTACACTCTGTGAAGCAGGCAATGGAATGTGCTTGGCTGTTCCAAGCAAAACAGGTACATGATGGGAACAATTTTAAGATGGTCGGACTGCTGGAATATGCTGGAGCTGGAAGGCCTTAGAATCAAGGACACCTATTGGGTGGGGGTAGTGGTGTTCTGGGTACTAAGTGATGAGAGTCTAATCGAAGTGCTGTTGGGAAAAAAAGGGAAAATGCGTAAGTGACAGACATTTTTAAATAAGCAAAATATTGTGAGAATTTGGATACAGGGGGGGGAAAAAAAGAGGTAGGAGTATCATGGAACTTTGGGGTTAGTATCCTGACTCACCTCCCCTTTCATGCCTTCATCTGTTTCTATGGGCCTTTTAGAATTTATTTCAAAGCTGCTACTACTAAAGCCCCGTAATCCCTTATTCTTAATTCTATACCCCCAAGAGCTCCGAGTTGAACCCTTTTTCTTGTGCTCATTCGGTGGCAAAACCCTAACTGAACCGACCGAAGTACATCGTGGCCTTTGTTTACCCCGCCTGGTGAGAACAGACACCACTCCTCGCAGAAGCACTGCCGGGTTTCAGTGGGTGCTGTGGCCCGGAAGCAAGCGGGTGCCTGTGGTGTGTGGTCTGCATGGTACATGCATCCTACTGCCTTGCTAAAAACCAGAACAAATTCTCAGATAACACAACTGTGGTCTTATAGATGATTTCTCCTATCCCTTCATTCCCATAGGTACACACAGACTGTGTAGGGAGTGGAGGTAAAACACATGGGGCAGATAAAAACTTCACTTAGGTGTGGTCCCCGGTCTGTGGTACCTGGTTCCCATTCTTACATGCTGCCAAAGGCCTGGTGCCCTCCTCCTGTTCTCTCTGATTCCTGAGCATGGGGGCCATCGATTGTCCTCCTCCCCCAGCCCCTGCCCTTTAGCTCCGTGCTGACCTCCTGTCTTGGCAGCCCTGCTCCCTGTGCAGCAGGACTAAGGTTAATATGGAGATGAAACAAGGGGCCGGACCTCATCTGCCAGTCGAAGGCCCTCTAGGTGCATGTGGGTATTTTGAGCCTCAGGAAATTCCCAGACTGGAGTGTATAGCAGACTCCACACAGGAAAAATGACACATCCATCACAGATGTGGTGCCTGGGACCCTGCGATGACAGTGGGGTCCTTGGCAGGAAGGAATGTCAATGTCACAGAGGAGGGCTCTGACAAATGCCTGGAAATACTCAGATCAGCGCTACCAACCCCCCTCTCCTCTTTCAGCTTACACCTGGGATGCCTGTCACCAGGGCCCTTTGAGCAGTGACTTGAGCCACCTGGTGGCAGAGATACGAGCTTTGAGAGGGCAGCTGGAGCAGAGCATCGAGGTGAACAATAGTCTGCGAGTGCAGCTGGAGCAGCAGTTGGATCCGGGCGCCGGCAAAGCCAGCCTCAGCGCCCCCTCTGTCAGCCAGAACTCAATAGCCAACTCTGACCCTGGAAGCAAGCAGCCACTCTTCCAAGGTAGGAAGGAAAGGGCACTGGGAAGCCCTCAGCCAGCAGGGAGGCCACCAGGATGTCTGTGGGGGAAGGGACAATCTTGCCTCCTCCAAGCTCCTGAAGGTCAGCGTGAAATTGGAGATGCTCCAATATACAGTGCCTGGGATTCAGGGTCAGCCGTGCCTCCAGATTGGGAGTTTGCCACCTGCCTGTTGTTTGCCTTGGCTAAGGTGTTTAAACTTCTCAGGGATTTAAGCCTGGGTTTCCTCATTTTTTAAGATGTGGATAACAATATTTTGTGTGGTTATTTGGAGCACTAAATGAAATAATTTGGAAGTGCTTGTCACCATAAGATTTGCTCAACAATTGCCAGCTGGGTATCTTAACTATTCTTTGTGTTTTGGGGGTGTTTTAAAACTTACCACAAGCTTTCAAACAATTTTTCAAATAATTTCATCTGAGGCAGGGCAGGTCCTACTCTCTCTGTCTTTGCATGAGAAGACTTAGGCGCTGAAACATTAGCTGACATGCTGGGTTTACAGGAGCTAAAATGTGAACCCAGGATTCGAACCAGAGGTTTTGATCTCCAGTTTGTGTTCCTTCTGCCTCACCATGCTCCGTATTGCTGGCCTTCCCAGACTGTCCAGCCTGGCTTCCCTTCTTAACAAGTGGGGAACTTGGCTATGTGGAAGAACATTCTTGTCCCTAAGGAAGTCATGGTTATGGGAGAGTAGTGGACGGCAGCCATGTTTATTCCAGGTGGCTGTCAACCAGTTCTGCCCCCACACCTTGCCCACCTTTGCAGGTAGAAAAGTTTTAACTGGTTCTTTCCCTCTCGTCTCAGTATCCTTCATCAATCTCTCTTCCCCCAGTTTTAACATGAATGGTAATATTACCCCACACCCCAGGCTCTTGACACATTTATTTCTACTTCCTCTCCCCCCCCACCATTGGTTCACCATTTAATTCTTATCCACTCACCTCCGTGGCCATACCCTCAATTTTATTTTAATCAGAAACCACCTCTGCTCAGATTGCCTAAAGATGAGCTTTCAAACTTTCTTGCCTGCTGTTCCTGAGTGTGTTAGTCCTCCTCTGTCTCTGGTTCTGCTAAATGTTCCTTTATCGCACAGGGACCTCATCTGTCAAATGCGGGTGGCACTCCCGGATCATGTTTTGTGGCCATGAAGCAGGAAAGCGTATGCGGACTGGCATAGTGCCTGGCACATAGAAAGCGCTCGGCCTGCTCAGGCTGCCATGCTGGTTGCAGTGTTCACTAGGTGCCCTGCTCTCTAACCAGGCTGTCCCCTCCCTTACTGTTCCCACAACACAGCCAGGACTCAGCACCACTGGCTGGGTCACTGCTCCTCCTGTTGTCCCACCACAGAGGCCCAAGTGGGGAAGCCGGCTCTAAGCCACGTTTGTCTGAGCAGGAGTGTTTCTGTCTTTGTGGTATTTCCTTTTTTTTTTTAAGTTGGTGTTCAATTATAGTTGTGTCCCCCCACCCATAGTCCCTGTGGTATTTTCTAATTCCTCCACTGTAGGCTTCCTGGTCTCCATTATGGCACCTCTCACCCACCAAGGCTTGTCTCCGAGCCTACATTGTTTTTGCAGCACGAACTCCTCATCAGAATGGTGATGAGAATGCTCAGTTGTCACCCACACATCCATTCATTCCTTGAGTCAGTAGTTTTAACATATGTACCACATCATTTATGCACATGTATACTTAGTTACCGAGTATAGTACATATGAAATTATTCAAAACTGGGGTTAGGAAAATATACCTAATAGTTTTTTAAACTAGAAGTTGCTTTCTCATGGAACACCCGTAAATTAAAGGAGCATCTTGTTCCAAAATACACAATTTCTTCGCTCTTGCTTTTGCTTGGGGCACGTGGGCGATGACTACATGTGAGGTGAGCCACGTGGCCTCGGGCCTCTGATAAGGAGGAGGTCATGCATGTGCTGGGGAGCAGTAGGGTCCAGGGGTCCTGAAAGTCATTCTTTTGTCTTCACTGCCTAGATGCAGCCGCCTCCCCACCAGTTCGGGATGTTGGTATGGATCCAGCTCCGGTCTTCCCCGGCTCTTCTTCCGCCGCTCCTGGTCCAGGCACGGCCAACTTCAATAGGACAAATGGTAAATATGGCCACCGAGGGGCTCAGGGACTGAGGATCAGAGATTGTCAGTGCAAGTGACCTTTGGTTTTCTGCATACGCATTATCTGAATTCAGCGAGTCTTCTCTGTGTGTCCCGAAGCCTTTAGCCCTGCCCATTGCAACTTCTGTGGCCACCTTCCTTGTCACTCTGCTTTCTCCCGAGGTTCTCCTTTTGCCCTGCTGCTCCATTGCCCTGTCATCACTCCCTTCTTGAAAGTGCTGCTGGATGTGGCGAAACTCCTGGTCTGTGTCTCCTCGTCCCAGAAATTAAAATTTTTAAATTAATGTTGGTCATGAATGTTTCATTTGTAATTAGCACAAAATTTGCCTCCTGGCAATTTTATCACTGAGGTGACATAAGAAAGATGATAAAATTCTAGAACGCAGAGTGTCTATGGACTTGACGCCACACTCATGCTTTTCCAAGACTGCCTTCCTTGTTCCTGGCCTCTTTCACTATTTGGTAGATCTTTTCACTGAAGTGAACTGAAGACATGATTATAAATGTCAGTGGGTCCTGTTTGCTGCGGTTTCATTTTCAGAGCTGGGTTTGGATGCTTCTCCGGTAACGAAGAGCCCTGCCAAGCTAGAGGGTGATGCTGCCAATGGCTCCTTTGCCAATAAGCATGGCCGCCACGTCATTGGCCACATTGATGACTACAGTGCCCTAAGGCAGCAGGTTGGAGAAGGCGAACTGCTGGTCAAGAAGATAGTGTCTGTCGTGAGGTCAGCCTGCCACTGCCCTGGCCTTGATGCTCGGCGCACAGAGGTAATCGCATCACAGCTCTTAGGTGCCCTTTCCTTGTGCCTTTTCTTCTGGTTTTGGCTCTTTCTCCACTCTTTTCTGGTTTTTGGGCTCTACATCTCCCAACAGCTGCAGGTACACCCTACATTCACACCCAGCCAGCCTTTTTCTCTATCTCCTGTTTTCATTGTAAACTCCGTTCCAGATGTAGCTGCCTTGGTATCTCCCCTGAGAGCCCAGAAAAGCCTCTGCAGCGTCGTGTCCACGGGCTGCCGGGCTGAGCACCGTGTTGTAGCTTACTCTCTGTTACGGTCCTGTTGGCACATGGCCATCCACCGTCAGAGTACAGTCACTCAATCAGAATTTGCGAATTCACGTCCAAACGGGCATGTGTGTGGAAGGGGCGAGAAGCCTGGCAGCCGTGGGATTTCCCTGTTGGGGCTGAGCAGGCGAGCAAGGCAGGGGGCGCGCAGGTTCTCTGGGTGGAGGAGGGCGTGCCAGGTAAAGAGAGCAGCACCTCAGTCCCTGGAGCTACAAATGGCTCTGCTGGATGCCCAGACGAGGCATAAGGTGGGATTTAGGAAGGGCGCGGTGTGCCAGGGGAGGAAAGCCTTTCCCTTCCCCCTTCTAGGTGTTTTGGCTGGCCCAGTAATTACACTGACATAATTAATGGGAGTAAATCAAATTTAATTTCATATGGGAACCCCAAAGGTCTGAGCCCCAAGAAGTGACGAAAATAGGCAGCTCGTATACCCCTGAGACAAAGAAAGAATACATGTGTGAGAACCGACAAAGCCAAGGGGTTTGGGCTTGGAGCAGAAGTGACAAGGTTTGCTTGTTTGTGCAGCCTTCTTGCCCCGACTCCCTGTCCCTGGTGATAAGGACGTTTCTCTGCCTCCTGGTGTGGGGGAGGGTACCTTCACCTGGGAGATTTATTTCCTGCTTTCAGGGGGAGGGTCAGAGTGTCTTTCTTGTACCTGCTCTTCCTTAAGTAACTTTAACTCACATTGATCAATGTACCAAAATGGCGTCGTTTGCTCCCCTTCAGGACTACGGTCTGAGGAGCATGGAGCAGGATGGAAGCTTCAAGGGAGTGTGGGGGAAGCAGAATCAAATGATTTCTTGCAAATGGAGGTGCTGCCAAGGTGGGAGATGCTGGGCTTCCAGGTTAGGGTTTCACAGGTGCGAGCGGCCCCACATCTGTGCCTCACTCACAAAGGAGGCCTTGTGTCACTGACACCTTGAGGGACCCACTGTGCTTGGGGGGCTGTGACCTCTCAGCCCCAGTGATGGCCCCTCGCCCTATTCCCAGGTGCTCAGCAGTGAAGGCGTCCGTGAACTTCGCAGCAGTGCCAGCGCCCTGCACCACGTGTTGGAGGAGTCAGCTTCCCTCCTCACCATGTTCTGGCGAGCGGCCCTGCCCAGCCCCCACGGCCCTGTGCTGCCTGACAAAGCGGTGAGAGGCCAGCGTTCTTTACTGGTCTGCCCCCCATTCACCTTGCCACCTCCTCAGTCCCACAGGTCCAAAGGTCAGGGGCCCACTGGTGAGTTGAGGTAGATGGGACCTTAGAGGAGGGTCCCTGGGGAGACCTTTCATCTGTGGTGGCTGCCTTCAGTACAGTTCTGACCACCTCCCTTGCCCTCCCATCCCCTACCCTAGGGATGAGAAATCAAAGAAGAAAGGGGAGGAGAAGGAGAAAGCAGTGACATGAGAACCCTGGTAACCATAAAGCTCAGTGTCTTTAACTTTCTGAAGTTGGGCCGAACTTCAGGGACAGATTAAAGCATAAATACTCCCACCTACCCATCGTCCACATAGTCAAGCAGGGTCACAAAATGTTACCACGAGATGAGCGGACTCTTGTAACGGCCCCCTGGAATCCCTGTGTATCACTTAAGCCTGCGTCTCCAGGTCAGAGCTGGGGAGAGTCAGCCATCCTCCGGCGCTCTCAGATCTTAGGCCCGCCCTCTGGTTGCTGGCACCTCGGACAGGCAGGTTCAGAATATCCTCCCAGCCTTCTAACTGCAGATTGACACCACTGACACCTTATGGGACCCAACTATGCTAATTCCAAGGGAGGGGGTTCTTGCCATGTTGAGGCTGGCAGATATTTACCAAATTGTGGACTGTCTGAGCCCAGCGATGCCCAGTGATACAATGAGGCTGGCACTCAACACGAGCGCTGGTTCGCAGCTGGAGAGCGGTGCTGGCCGGCGTAGGTTCTCCTCAGCAGCGGGAGTGGAGGCCTCTCCTGCGCTTGGGGGCTTCCAGGTGCTCAGAGTTCCTGCCCAGCGACCTCGTCCTGAGCTGGTAGCACCTGCAGGGTTTTAGAATCTTTCATGGAATCTGGTCCCAAAATAGTTGGGAATATTCTAGAATCCTGTTTGGATTGTAAAATGCCACAACGAGTGCTTCAGGCCTTCTAACCCTTGACAGACAGCCCATTCCTCTTCCCCAGGAAGAATCCATGAAAAGGGAACTTGTGGAACTGAGAACCAAACTATCCAAACAGGAGAGCCTCCTTCAGAGCACCGCTGAGCACCTGAGGACCACCACCCAGCAGAAGGAGGGCTTGGAGCACTTCATCTTCAGCCAGTGTGGGTGCTTGAGCCAGGGAGGGGGACAGGAAACGGGGGCTTCCAGAGTCACTCGCGCTGTGGATGGACAGTGGCCAGAGAGGCTAGGGGCGGGGAGACTGATGTGATGATGTCCCTGAACCTCCTGTGCCATGAGTCGTCATGAATGCAGAGGGGTGGTGGGGTGGGGGGACAGCAGGAGACCCCGAGCTGAGTGTCCAGAGGGACACACTTTAGAGCACACATCCAAGGCAAGTGGGGCCAGGCTGGTAATTTCTGCCTTGTTGGGCTGTTCTGTTGTTGCAGTGACCAGGACACATGATGTTTTGAAGAAGGCAAGGACTAACTTGGAGGTAAGAGAACGACTACACCAGTCAGAGCCAGAGAGTCCACCCAAAACCCATCTCCATCTGTCTTCAGAGTCTGCAGGTGACCCTCGACCTGCTCTGACCACCCAGGTCCCTGGGCCACTTGTAGGAACACAGATAGTTGACAGGCATCCTCTAGTTTCTGTCTCTTTCGGCTCTTCCACCCCAGGACGCCCTCCTGGGCATCTGTTCGCTCTCACATGGCCATCATCTTCTCTTTCTACTCCAGTTATCTCTCCTTTTGTGCCGAGTCAGGCCCCAGGGAGATGCAGTTCAGCTGATTCTGGAGGTCAGAGGCCACGTGGGAGTCGGCCTCTGAACTAGCTTTCAGTGAAGGTCTCCTGAGGCCGGTTGTATGTCCTGGTGTTTTCTGTCCTACTTTATGAAAAAAATAAAAGCAAGATCCAACCTAATAAATTGATTTCACTGTGCACTATTGGGCAGCTAAGAGCAGTTGGATTTGGATTTATCTTTTTCTGTGAAACAGTACCATAGCAGAAAACCAGTGGGTCTTCCTGACCCGAAGGAGAACTTGACAATAAAGACTGAAACTTAAAGGGAAAGGTCTGATGTGTGTGACAGTCAGTCTGCAGTTACTTAAAATACCGACACATCCCCTAGCAAGTACGTACTTCGAAGAAAAACTCGAGATTTTAGAAATGGCTTAAAAATCAGAAGCTAAGTCTTTTAACGTGGACTTTAACATGTGGCCCTAAGCAACTGAGCATACTCCTGACTGGTAACCAGAGAGAACGCTGCCCCCAGCGGGGGGCATGGGTTGGGCCCTGAGCGAACTCTATCTGCCCCCCTTTTTTTTTCTAATTCCCTTTGGTTTTTCTCTGATGATTCCTTTCTTTCCTGAGCCTTTTTAGAAGAACACTTCCAAGATTGCCTCTGTAAAGCCTTATTCCCGTCCCAGCAAAGGTAACCCGCTGGCTTCAGTATCCGCTGGCTTCCCCAGTTAGGAAATTTCCTCCCTGTTCCGCTAGGCCACTGCAAAGTGTCTGAGGCCTGGGTTCTAATCCCAGGCTTGTCACTAACTGGTTGTGGCTTTGGCTGGCCCTGTAGTCTCTGAGCCTGCTGCCCCTTGCCTGTAAGGGGTGGCACCAGACCTAGATTGCTGAGGTCCTCTACTGATATGGTCCCCTTTTCTCCGTGTTAAGTACAGGGAACCTAACAGGGACTCTCCTGTACGATGCCCCCTTTCCTATGTGTGCATGTGTCTTACTAAGCACTTCTTTACCTGGGAGATCACAAGAGTCATCACTTTGCTCCAAAGTGAACTGGAGCATGAGCTGGCCCCTGAAGAGGGGGTGGTAGGATCTGGCCACCTGGGTGCAGCGGTTTTGGGCAGGCATGTCACCGTACCAGGAGGTGGGAAGCTTTCCTCTAACCTGGTGGCGACAGAGCATCCCTAAAGCTCATCCACTTAATGGGCTGTCACTATGCTCGTGGCTCTGCCCCCACTGAGCCCTCAAGGAGGCCTCAGGGCTCTATCAGCAGGGCTTGATAATAGGCCATTACTTTGTTTTATTTTTGTTCCAGGTGAAATCCCTAAGGGCTCTGCTGTGCACTCCAGTCTCGTGACCCTTGCCTTCCAGGAGCCTTGCAAGAAGCGAAGCCACCAGAGATCCTTAAAGCAGCAGGAGGGATGGGCCTGCCCCCCTTTTGCGCAGCCACCTTTCTGCTGAGATCTTGGCCTTACGCCTCCACCCCTGCTGGGTATCTAGAGGGAGCCGGGGGCAGGGCGACAGGCAGAGCGCCTTTCCGGCACTTACCAATCACATCTGCCGAGGTCCACTGCTTCGCACTAAGCCAAACACGCCTAGTCTGCCAGGGCCTCGTGGCGCTGCTTCTAAATGTCCCAGTGGAGGGGCCACCAGCAACAGCACACTTCTCGCCTCAGCAACTACCCTCAGATGGTCAACTCAGGGGAAAGAGGGCCCCGCTCCCCAAAACGGGCATGTGGGCCCAACACGAGCTCCTCGGCAGTTCTAAAAGCACACGACTGAGCAGCGGTGTCCTGCTGGACGGTGGGCCTCAGCCAGCGCCGCTCACAGACGCCACCCCACCCGGATCAGCTCGGCTGGGTGACAGGCTGGTGTCCGCCTACACAGCAGCTCCTGAGTTCTTTGAATCCACGCGGTGAAGGGGCGACTTCCCGGACACCATCTCGCACTTAGCCTTGCACTTCCTGTTTCTGTTCTTTTTATGGAGAAGTACCGGCTTCACTCTAGATGCGCTGTCCGGGTTCACCGCCTTAACCTCTTCCCGGGGAACTGGGGCTGAGGGCAAGGGCAAGCCCATTGCAAGTCTCACGGAAAGCAAACTGGTGATCATTTATAGGTGGCATGTGAGAGACCCTGGTTGTGCTAAACCTTGTCTGTGTCTTCCCAGTGCTTTAGAAGGTGTGTATGTGTGTATAAATGTACGATATATATTTATATATGTTGCTATAGTGATATGTGGAAGGCAGACAGAACTGGTGGACAGGGTCTGTGAGAGGAAATGAAACCTTTTTGTTCTGGTGGCTATTAGGGCAAAATGTGCATAAAGAAATAAAAAGGTTTTCTTTGCCTACTTCGTCTCCAGTGTCTGCCGCAGTGTCTAGGCTGAGTGTGTGAGGACAGGAAGGGCACGCTGTCCTTGAGAAGCCGCAGCCTCGTACTTGAAGTCTAAGTTTAAAAGAAAAAAGTTTTCCCTCTTTGTCATTTTGTAAGAATCCGCAGTCGAAAAATGTAGAGAGCAGTCCTTACACTTGGGGTGCCTTAGAGTCAGCTGTGGGGATTATTGAAGCTGCTTCCTGGGCTCCAAACCGGAGACCGTTAGTGGGGCGGGGCCCTAGACTCTGCATTTGTTACAAAAGCACCCCAGGTGAATCTAGTGCCGGTGAGCTGCAGACCACACAGTTCAAGAAACATTGTTTTATAATATTGAATCAAAGCCATAAATACATTTATTTTACTTTAATTAACCTTTCATTAAAAAAGTTGCAAGTCACACTGACTGGGTAGCTCAGTCGGTTAGAGCATCATCTGCAACACACCAAGGCTGCGGGTTTGATCCCGGATCAGAATTGACCAATGAGTAAGTAAGTGGAACAGCAAATCACCGTTTCTCTCTCTCTCTTCCTCTTTCGCTAAAATCAATTTGTTAAAAAAAAGTATGTAAGCTGTTCCATAAATGTTGACTTTAAGACCTTAAAATATTCTTTTGAGGAAAGTCCTTAGTTATGTCCAATAAAGCTACCACTCCACATTATTTTCTAGAAAGTTAAAAAAATAAAACATCCATCGACACACTCATGCCTGAGCTACAAATATGCCTCATTTTCATAGCAGCTGGGGTGACCTCAACATTGGTGTCCACGCCCAGGTTAAGCATTCCCATGAGTGCCTTTGGCTGTCAGTGCAGAGGAGCTGGTGGGCGACTGAGCAGGATGGGTGAAGAGTCAGCACAACTACTCAGTTAAAGACAAAGTAGGGAAATCTGAGGACCGCTTGCCCTGTGGTTGGTTGCTCCAGTGTCCCAGAAATTCTTCCTTTGTCCTGGGGCTGGTAGGCATGGATGACGTGACCAGTAATCAATGGGGAACTGAAATGTTGCTTGTAAGAAATATATTTATGAAAACCTGTGACATATAAATCTCAGATCTGGTCAGGACCCATCACAAACTAACTTTTGGGAAAGCGAAATGTCAAAAACTAGCTCTGCCTTAAAAATAGTCGTAATAGTATCTTTGAGAGGAGGAGTCTCCAATATTTAACTTTTTGTGAATTATAGCATTTCCATGTGACGGGAATAGAGCCCACTCTTAAAAATCAGTCGGTGTGACCACCAATGACTTCTAATTTGCCTTCATTCAAATAAGAACCATGTTGAGCCCTGGGAGGAGTTTGGGTGAGAATTCTCTAGAAAAGAATGGGAAAAAAATGGTAGGTACCCAATGTAACATATAAACATGTGAACATGTATGTTGACCTGTCAACTTCAGACAGACAACACAAGCTGCAGAGTTTATACAGGGTTTATGTGCTCCTTGGGTCTTACCACTGCTGATTTGGTTTTCTGTTGCTGTCACACATGGTCCTGCATACCTGGTGCCTTCAAAGGTTGACTATCATGAAGTTCTGTAGGCAAGGAGTCTAACGAGGATCTCGCTGGGCTAAAATCCAGGTGTGAGCAGCGCTGCCTTCCCTTCTGGGAGCTCCCCGAGATCATCTGTTTCTCGGCCTTTTGTAGCTTCCAGAAGCCGCCCACATTACTTGGCTGGTGGCCCCTTCCTCCATCTCTAAAACTAGCCACAGCAGGCAGAGTCCTTACATGGCATCATTCTGACCTTTCTGCCTCTTCCATTTTCAAGGCTCCTTAATTACAGGGGGTGCACCAGATAATCCAGGATAACGTCCTCATCTCAAGGCCTTGAATGAACATAACCACATCTGCAAAGTTCCTTTTGCTGTGTAACAACATATTCGCAGGTCCCTGGGGTTCGAACAGAAACAGGGTGGCGCAGAGGAGGGTTGTGTTTACTCTGACTACCACAGCATATTAACTCAGATGCCAGCAAGTATGGGAACATACTTTTTAAAACATCTTTTCTAACTTCAGCAGTTTGGTAACATTAAGACACTACTTGAAACATAATCTAGAACAGCAAATCATGACAAGCCCAAGTGTGACCTGCAGAGGGGCTCCACTGGGGACCGGTTGTTTTGCAGATGTGGGTTTTATTTTTTTTTCTCCAAAGGCCGACTTTGACTGTAGAGGCCTCACCCAAGGCCAGAAGCTCATGGCGGAGGAAGGGAAGGTGGTGGCGGACTTGGAGCACCTGGCATCCCACTAACCTTTAGTTCAAAGCTAGGTCAAAATGGGGCAGATGTCCCTTGCCTAACAAAGGGCCCAGGAGGCCAGGAGGGGGCGCTGTGGTCCTTCCCTTGGAGCCTTAAATTTTGAAATATATTTTTTCCTTTTAATTGAATGTATTGGGGTCACACTGGTTAACAACACATTGTCTGTACACTGTATTGTGTGTGCGCCACCCCAAGTCAAGTCTCCCTCCATTGCCATTTATTCCCTCTATACCCTCCCCCCATCTCTACACTGCTGCTGTCCGTGCACATGAGTTTTTTCCTTTTTCCTTTTTGCTCAATCCCTCCACACCCCTCCCCCGCCTGTCAGCCTGCTCTCTATAAGTCTGTCTCATTTTGCTTGTTAGATAATTTTGTTCCTTAGATAACATATGAGTGAAATCATAGGGTTCTTGAAATATATGAACTTTAACCCGGTATAGAATTCTGTTCATGGCAATGTGCCACCCCTAAATTTTTTGGGTCAGGGATGAGCCGTGGCAAACAGGAGTTTTCCTTTTTTAAAAAAAAAAAAATTTTAATTGATTTTTAGAGAGAGGAAGGGAGAGAGACAGAAGGAGACATTGATTTGTTATTCAACCCATTTATGATTAATTGGTTGAGTCTTATATGTGCCCTGACCGAGGATCGAACTTGGCAACCTTGGCACATCCACATGATGCCCCATCCAACAGCTACCAGGTCAGGGCCAGGAGTGTCCCTTTTTTGAGTCACCTTAGGTGGGGAGTCATCTTGATGAGCACTCGCTGCTTAAGCCAGGGAAGTGGCAGTCGGCCTCCTGGATTCCAGGGGCCCTGCCAGGGCTGGAGGCCGAATGCACCGGCACCGGGGCTCCCTCACTCCAGCCGTGACCTAGGACGTGAGGCTCCAAGTTGCCACCTGCTGCTCTACCTCCCTGTTGTAGCACCTCAGCGCACGGTATTCACCACAGGATCCCAGGACCCCACGCCCTTTAGTTTGGGACTGTCCCCACTTTTTAAAAGATTCAATTCACATACGGTAAAATCTACCCATCGTAAACTTGTTTTAATGACATAGTGTTGGTCGACTAGTACCACAGTCCCGTTTCAGAACACTTCCCGCAGCCTCTCAAAGGCCCTCGTGCCCCTCTGCAGGCTGTCCTGCCCCCTCCTGCAGCCCCAAGAAACATCAGTCTGCTCTTCGTCTCTGTGAATTTGTCTTTCCTAGACATTCCATATAAATCGGATACCACAATATGAGTATTTTGTGACTGGTTTCCTTGACTTAGCATAATGTTTTTGAGGTTTATCCACGCTGTCGCTTATATCAGATTTCGCCGCTTTTTAGTGCTGAATATATTCCATTGTACAGACACAGCACATTTTGTGTGGCCATGCACCAGCTGACGGGCATTTGAGTAGTTTCCAGTTTTCGTTGTTGTCACTATTTTGTTCAATGCTGCTATGAATATTTCCGAACAGGCCTTGTGTGCACCTATGTTTCTGTTTCTCCTGAATAGATTTCCAGGTGTGATATTGCTGGGTCCTGTGGTAGCTTATGTTTAATTTTTAAGAAACTGTCAGAGTGCTTTCTAAAGTGGCTGCATCACTGTACCTTCCCACCAGCAATGTGTGGTCGCCCAGTTTCTCCGCCTTCTCAGCCACCGTGGTGGTGTCTTTTGAACAGAATCACACTAGTTGTGCAAAGTGTTATCTTGTTTTTAATTTGCATTTCCCTAATAGTTAATGACATCGAGCACCTTCTTATCTGCTTACAAACAAACCGTATACTAGTCTTCTTTGGTAGAATATCTATTCAGGTGTTTTACTGATTTAAAAAATTATGTTGCTTCTTTTTATTGAGTTGAGGGAGTTCTTATTGTGAATACAACTTTTTTCATTGGATATTTGATCTGCAAGTATTTTTTGCTAGTAAATGGCTTATCTTTCCATTTTCTTAATGGAGTTTTTGATGCAAAAAAAGTTCTTAATTTGAATGAAGTGCTATTTATTAATTTTTTATGTATTGTGCTTTTGCTGTGGTGTCTTAGAACTCTTTCCTGAACCCAGATTCACAATGAATGTCTCCTATGTATTCTTTCTGAGGTTTTATTTTAGCTTTTATATTTAGTCTTTGATCCATTTTGAGTTAACTGCTCTCTGTGGTTTCCAGCAAAGTCCAATGGGGAGCTTTGTCCTTATAGCCGTAGGAGATCTTGGAGGTAGATTATGTTTAACAGTTAATCTCCCCCAGGCCAGGAAACCGAACAGTCAGACTCTTGCACCTGTTAGTGGTTGTCAGGTGCCTTGAAGGAGGAGCTGCACCAGGGATTTGGTTGTCAAACCCTCCTGTACCTCCCCAGAAGCTGCTGAAGGTAGCCCAAGGGCAGGCGCTTCTACTCCGAAGAGTCCTTAGAAGCAGGAGGGGCTAACATAGAGGGGTAAAAGGGATCCCAGGTGGTCTCGATTGGGCTGCTGGAGGGTCTCCTGTGCACAGCAGAAGGTCAGTAAACAAGTCTGGAGGGATTGGAGCAGATTGAAGGCATTTCACAGATTTGTAGACATTTTTGCCAACGTGAAAATGGTGCCATGTGCGTTTTGCCTTGGCTCTCGTAAGGTATCCGGATCAGAAACCTGGAGTTATCACGCCCCCAACCCCCGTCCAGCCGCCCTGCCCCCCACAACAATGAATGGACAGGGGAACTGCCTAAGGTCCTGCCTGATCAAGAGCCCAGCCAGCTCTGAGAGACTGGAAGTGTTGGCTGACATTTCCCAAGCACAAGCTGAAGACCCCACACTTAAGATTTTGGGGTTTCCTGGGTGTGCTCAGAGGTACACTAGCAGACAAAAGCTGACATGCTGAGTACAGGAGTAGACAGAGAAACATAACCTTACATGGATATACCACATGAGTATCACCCTCAACTGCAGTGATCTCTCTGAAAATGGGAATGGGCCATTGAAAACATTGCAAGTTTGGCTGACAGTTTAAATTGTTGTGTCCTCTGATCGAATTTGATGGCAAGTGGGGGCTCCACTGAAAAGTGTTTTAGGTTCTTCAGATGGAAATGAAGGGCAAAGGGAGAAAGCAATTATACAACTCAGAGTAACAGATAATAATATCTTTCACACTTCACACAGTGTTCCTTGTCTGATCCCACAGTTCTATGCCTAAGTTTGTACCAAGGAAGTTAATATCACGCAAAATATACAAAATCCATACCATTAAACCTGGCAGTGTATATTCCTAATGGCACCTTGCGCTGGTTTCTCACTGCAGGAGCGCGGTCCCACTGTAGCCATGTGTATGTGTGTCCTCGGCCCCACCTCTAGGGGAAGCCGTACACCTGGGCTGGCTCCGTCACTGAGGGCAGGATGGAGGTCAAACAGGTTGTAAGTAGAAATGGCAGAGAGGAGAGCAAAACGAAAGCATACTCGGAAGGTGGCTTATGATTCCACCTATTGTGATCATGCTATTTCTAAGAATATTTCTCCCTGAACTCTGGCACGAACTAATGAGCTATGCTGGGAGAAACCATTACAACCTTTCTCAGAGAAAGGGAACGGAATGACTGCTGATTTACAAGCTGTGCCTAAAACTCCACCTAGACAATTTGGGGAAGAGAAACAATGTTCCCTCCAGTCGCTATTATTTCCTTTCTGTGAGGGATGGCCCAGAGAGGGAGAAAGTTATCTTTGTTAATTTTCCTTGTAAATGTCTAATGAAGTCCCAATACACTAATGGTAGTTACTATTGGGAGAGTCCTTGCCTATGGAATGCTTTAGTAGGTTTTATCTAGTCCAGGTGGAACTAACTATTCAGAGAATCAAACCTAGAATCTGTGGGATTATGTGGCCTAGTTCCCTGGAAACCGTCATACTGGTTGTGTAAGTATTGGCATAGGAGGTAACCAAAAACAGCTCCAATTTATGTGATGACCTCATACATCACTTAGAGGCCACACAGGGCTAACGGGGGCTAGAGCATGTCCTAATGCGGGAAGAAGCTTCTTGTAATCAGTGTTGGCGGTGGCAGACTACTGGTTGCTTCGCTTGTGCCTCCCAATTGATTTTGTCCTTGAAAGTGTGAGTACAACTTGAACTTGGTCAGATTTATGATTTTTGTGAGAACGATTTGGCGATACGATCTTTTGTGTTTTCAGGTAGATATGCTCTTCTGCCATTCCCTGACCTTTCTTAAAATAGTTAATATTGGCCAAGGTCAAACCAGGATAATCATTGTTTAAAGTGATTGGCAGATCATGGATTAAATATTCAGTGGCCTTTATTGCCAAATACACTGTGAAAGTCTCTTCCAAAATCATATATTTCTTTAGCATGTCCCCATTTGCAACTCCAAAAGTCCAAAGCCATATTTCTCTGCTGCCTTGTGGTCATTGTCACCGACTTCAGCCACCTTAACCTGTAAATTGAAGGATGCAGAGACACATGTGCCGTTTCTTTAGGTGCGTGAAGAGGATGCTGTTTCTCTGTAGGTCGGTGACATTAAGCAGCACTCCGTGTTCTCTAAGTCCCCTAGACTTTTCTATTCATGGTAACAGTTTTACACACGTACCACCTTAACGCAGTCTTCTTGAGGAAACGGTTCCCATTGTACAAGGAACTAAATAGGTCATCACTCTGAAAACTAGCTTGTCCCCACCGAGCAAGTTCTGGCTAGGACTTTAGAGGTTTTTAAGTAAGCTTGGTACATAATTGCTCAGCACACAGTACATGGTATTAAGGGTATTTTAATAGCACTTAAGTCATTGCAATGTGACTTTAGACAAGTCACTTAACTTTGATTAGCTTTCAATTACTCTAGTTTAAGAGGAATTTGGACTTTTTTTGGTCACAAACTATACATTTGAGCCACAGCAATGCCCAGGCCCTCCGGAGCAGGGACGGTGCTGGCCCCCACAGCCCTGCCCTCTTGTCTCTGGGGGGAAGGGAGAAGTGAGGAGTGGAAGAAAGGAAGAAGGGAAGATGGATGAACAAATGGAAGGGAGAAAAGACGGATGAAAGGAATGAAACATGGAAGGATGAATGGGTGGAAGAAAGGAAAGGACGGAGAGAGGATGCAAGGAAAGATGGACAGATGGAAGAAAGGGGGCAAGAAGGAAGGACAGACAGAACAATACATAGAAGGAGGTAGAAATGGGGGGAGGAAGGAAGGGAAGCAGTAAGGTAGGAAGGGATGATGGTTGGAAGGATGCGTGGATGGGTGGATGGATGGAGGGATGGTAGAAGAAATAAAGGAATGGAGGTGGACGTCTGAAAGTAAACATGGGAGGAAGGAAAGAAGGAAGAAAGAATGCATAGGTGGATGGAAAGAAAGATGAATGGAAAGGTAGAAGGAAGGATGAACAGAAGGAAGCTTGGAAGGAGTGATGAGCAGAGTGGGGGGAGGGAGGAAAAAAGGGAGGTAAAGTTTTTCCCCCAGAGTTTTGCCCTTTTTTCTTTCAGTTTTACTTGTATTGGTTTCACATGTAGAGTTTTGTTTTACATAAACAGCCCCTGCATCACTTATGTATTCTGGAGTCAAGCCAGCGGCCGCTGGTCTCACCTGCATCGCAAGTTCGTTTGTTCTACTTCTGTTGGGGTCTACACAGGTCATACCAACCATTGAACTTTGTACCAGCTGCATGAGTCTCAGCAAGAGCATAACAGGGGTGGTCAAGAGGAAGCACTGGGGTCCACACCAGATTCTCCCTGCCTCTAGCCAGGTGGCCCTGGGCAGAGCTGTGTCCCAACTGGCAAGAAGGATTTGGCCATGAATACTATTCTAAGCAGAGGGGACAGCGTGTGCAAAGGCCCTATGGTAGGAATGAGCCTGGCAAGTCCATTGAACAGCAGGGAGGCCCATCTGGCTGGAGGAGAGAGAGAACAAGGGAGACAGAGAGAGATGAGATTTGAGGTATCATCAGGGCCTATGCCATGTAGAGTCTTGGAGGAAGTTCATTTTTAAAAATTGTGGTAAAATACACATAAGACAAACTTACCATCTGGACCATTTTTAAGTATACAGTTTGGTAGTACTATGTATATTACATTGCTGTGCAGGCAATCTCCAGAACATGCAAAGCTTAAATTCTGTACCCACAAAACAACGACTCCCCATTTTTCTCTACCCCCAATCTCGTCAACACCATTCCGCCTCTGGCTCTGTGAATTTGACTCCTTTGGATACCTCATACGAATAGTTACACAGTATTTGTCTTCTCATGACACATTTCACTTAGCATAGGTCTTTTAAGGTCCATCCATGTTATAGCATGTCAGAATTTTCTCCCTTTTTAAGGCTGTATAATACTACACTGTATTTATATATCACATTTTGTTTATTAATTCTTTAGGACCTTGGTTTTTACATGGTACAGGCAACATGCTAGGTATTAGAGTCCAACACGACTGCAATGCACTACACTGTCCCAACCCCTGATCTCATGGATGTCACTGTCTGGGGGTAACAGGGACAACATATATTTTCTAGACATAAAACCCCCTGCTTTCTTCTTCACATTCTCCTGTAATGTACTGACTTACTGACTGATTGGAATCTTGGTAAAGTGCGTCTCTGAGATTCTAGAGATGTCAGGAAGGCAGCATTATGATTCACTATTTGCAAACACTCCGCAGTAAATCTGGTTCCGTCCCATCACCACGGAATGGATTCCCTCCACCCCTCTCGCCATCCTTTTGTTACCGGACAGGGACTGACCGCGAGCGGGTCTGCCTCAGGCCGGCCTGTAGTGTGTGGGTTCTTGACTTCATGTAGGAAAGATGTCACAACATGAGTCCAGGTGATTTTGAGAGGGCGTTTATTGAAGCTGAAGACAGTGAAACAAAGGAAGGACTTAGGGTAGAAGAAGCGACAGTAAAACTGGAAAAGTCAGTGTTTGTGCTGCCTGTCACTACTGGAGCAAATAAGCAGAGACCGGGATTAAATCTTTGTGGGCTCACTTTATTGAGATGCCAGCAATCTGAGAGGACAGCGGGTTACGTACCCTAAAAACTGTCTTAACATCTCACTCAAGCTGACCTTTTTATAAAGAGAAGAAAAAGGTAGGTAAGGGTCTGAAAAAAAGTTAATCAGATAAGAGTTGCAGTCCAGGGGTAATTTTCCTAGTATTTCTTTATCTGCTAGTCAATAATTCTTTTCTTTTAAATTTTTCTTATTTATTTTTTGGAGAGAGCGGGGAAAGAAGGGAGAAAGAGAGGGAGACAAACATCTATTTGTGAGAGAAACATCTATTGGTTGCCTCTCACTTGCCCCCAGCTGGGGATCTGGCCAGCAACCCAGGCATGTCATTAAACCTGCGACCTTTTGGTTCACAGGCCACTGCTCAATCCACTGAGCCACACCGGCCATGGCAATCAACAATTCTTTATCTGTGTCACAGACGTTCCCTCCCTGGAACACAATGGCTCAGATACCTTCTCCATTGCCTGCAGACCCCCTGAGGCTTGTCAACCTCCAAGAGTCATACAGGTCATGTATTCCACATGCATTAATCACTTAAGCCTATCAACCATAAATAAATCTAAAATCTTTAACCCCTGAGTTCCCCTATCATCCTGATTCTGGGATTCTGTTTTATTCCATAGGACCTTTAATTTATATCAGTTACTTCATTCTTCCTCTTTAATGCAAGGTCCTGAAGGATGTCACTTTTATCCAAGTCTTTCCCCTTGCTTCCCAAATTGTGCTTCCCCCAAATTGTCACCTCTGGTCCTCTGCACTGTCAAACCCCTTCCTTCAATTCAGTTCCCCAGTAGCCAGAGCTGTGGCCGACCAGGTCTCGGGCATGCTCTGAGTGTATGACACTCCTTCTGTGGATAGATTTACCTGTGTCCCCTCCTGAGTGGAGGTCCTCCCTGCTGTCCTCTCCCCTAATTGCATGGTCTCTGCTGACCCCTCTACTGCTGTTTGGCTCCCAGACCTTTCTGAATACAAACCAGTTGGAGTCCATAATATTCTCTGGCCTGTGGTTGTTCTGGGGCAGGCTTATGAGTGGTGTTTTTGACTCTCTGCTAATCTCTAGCCCTTTGAAATATGTGCTGAGAGATTCGGCTGCCATCATCCTAGGTGACCTGTACTCCTTATCATCCTTATATAGAAGTAGAATTTTAATAGCACACAACAGTACACAGACTTATGTAACAGAACATCCCTGTCTTCACTGGCCAGCTGCAACAGCTACCAACTCGTGGCTGATTCGTTTTACTACAGTGCCAGACACTTACCTTTTCCTACATTACTTAAAGCAAATTCTGGATATCCTATTTCATCTGTAATTATCCCAGTATACTTCCCTAAAGAAGGGCCATTTTTGAAGCATTATCAAAATATCATTATAATTATTCATAAATTAATATAAAATATTTAATGTCATAAGTAGTGTTCAAATTTCCCATTGTTTTAAGTTGGTTTCTTTGAATTAGGATCCAAATAAGGTCCACAAACTATGATCACTGGATATGTCTTTCAATCTCTTGCAAAATGTAATTTCCTATTTTCTCCCTTCCTCCCTCCCTCCTTCCCTCCCTCCTTCCCTTTCTTCCTTCCCTGACTCACTCGTGCCCATCCCCCACCCCACCCTTCCTCCTTCCTCTTTCAGTGTCTCTTGCTCCCTTTTCTCCATTCCTCTTTCTCTTTTCTCTCCTTCTGTCTCCCCCCACACACACACTCATTTGTTAAAGAAACTGAGTTATTTGCTCTGTAGCATTCCGACGGTCTGGATTTATCCCAGGGTGTACTTTAGCACGTTCCTCCATCCCGCTACTTCCCCTGAGATGGTGGTAGGATCCAGAGCACTGCTGTCTGATAGAAAGGGCAAGTCTCATATATAACAAAGTTTTCTAGTAGCCACATTGAAATCTAAAAAGTATAAGCACACAATACATAATCTCACACACTGCTACTTATAGGTACACATTAAGGAAATTATAATTCTACCAAAGTTACAAAATTGTGTCTATACCTCCCCGCAAGAAGTCTTTCAGACATGACGGGGAATGATGGTGTTTACAGTCACACGGGTGCTAGAGGCTCCATCACAGCAGACCGCCCTGCAAGAAGTGTGAAGGGCGTCCTCCGCGAGGAAGGACACTGACACCAGGTGAAGTCTGGGTGTACACGAAGCCAGAAACGGTACGTGCACGGGAAAATATATGAGATGTAGGATGTCTTTCGTATTATTTACATCTCTTTGAAAACGTGGGCCAGATGAGACGGCAGTGATAATGGTGGGTGGTGGGGCTCGTGGCATGTGTAAAGTGCAGTGTGTGGCAACCACAGCGTGAGGGCAGGCGGGGAGAAAGGGGAAGGGGCACGCTGCCACGTGAAGGCAGGCTATGAGTTCCAGGTGTGTGCCATGGAGCCTAATGCAGTCGCTGAAATGTCAAAGGAAAGAGTGATGTGTAATAAGTCAACAAAAGGAGAGAAAATGGAATCCTATAGAAAGCACGTAAACACTCCGATAGAACAATTGCTCTTCTGGGACTCTACCCTACAGAGATGCTTGAACAAGAGGCCAAATATGTGTACAAGAATGATGAATACAGCATTATTTGTAACCCCACAACGACAGAAACAATTTAATTTGAAAAGTATGTGGAAAGTGTTAAAAAAAAAAATACAGCACAAGCAGTAAGTTTCACATTCCCCTAAATATCCTGGCTGAGGTCCTCCTGTTGTGCAGGAGACGCAGTAGACGGGAGGGTAGTGATGGAGAAAACCTGTCTCGGTAATGGTTGAGAGGGAAATAGGCAAAGAAACAGCCGCAAAGGTTTGGATTTTGCTTTTTTCTTTTAAAGAATAAGAAACACGTCCCTGGGTGGGCTCGAACCACCAACCTTTCGGTTAACAGCCGAACGCGCTAACCGATTGCGCCACAGAGACCTGCGGAAAACGACATCTCCAAGGCAGCAGAGCAAGCGCTCCATTACCGCTAGGTGGAGCCCACGCTCCTGTTGCCAGACAGGGCCGTGCAGGCTCCAAAACTCGGGAAAGCCGCAGACGTGGAATCCTCACTCGCGTTGGTGGAGTTTGAAACCCGTGCGTTGGGCGATTCTGAGGGCATTGGGGCAGCCGAGTGGTCTCCCCGGCTTTGCTCCACTCCCGCCTAAGATGCCAGCACGGCGGAGACGCCCGTGGCCGCGAATCCCTCGGCCTGAGCCGAATGGGGCGGAGGGGAAGCTGAACTCCCGCTGAACCCGACGGTCAGCATCACTGGGGCTCCCTTCGCTGCTCCCCGTAGAGGTGGCCGGGGCGGGAGCCAGAAAGAGTGAGTGGGGAGGGGTTTTAAAAGGGCAAACGTGAAATGGCGGGAAAGTTACACCTACTTCTATGTTAGGCATTTTAAATGTGCAGTATCACTGATTTAAAAAATAATTTAGACTGTTTCATACTGGATATTTTAAATTGTTCATGGCTTTCTGTTCCCTAATCTTTTCCCTGCAGTGTCTGATCTCCTATTATTCCATCCAGTGAATTTATCTCAGACATCATTGCTTCCTTCTCTAAAGTTTCACTCTGGACATTCATATGTGTTCCACGTTTCTAATAAACTCTTTGGATATATGTAACAGTCACAATAACTATTAAAGTTTATTTCAACATCATGTCAGTTATGGTTCAGTTTCAATAGACTGATTTTTCTCCTCATGGTGGGTCAGGTTTTCCTGCCTCTGTGCCTGCCTGGCATTCTTTGATTGGATGCCAGACATTATCATAGTTTATCTTGTGGGGAACTGGCT
>VMDR010004480.1:0-59721 GCA_007922815.1 Macrotus californicus
ACCTGAATGCAAAAAATCCTAGCTGTTTTTGTTGCTGTTTTAACAAATCACTCTTCCATTATCTCAGTGATTGAGGCTGAATTCAGTCTACCTGAACAAATGCTTTAGAATATGAGGAATTTCTTAAATTTGAGTACTAGTTATGGGGAGTATTGATACGTATAATTTTTTAAATGTATAGTTTGTACCAGTCATTCTATAATAACATTTTAATCTCTAATAATATTAAATAATTTTATATATTTTAAATAATATTTTAATCTCTACGATAATTGTGCATTTCACAGTTAAAAAATAGTTTCAAAGACATTACATATTTCAAGGTCCACAACTAATCAGTGGTTGACCAATGTTCTTTACAACCGAAAAAGTTAACTGTTCCACCTAACCAGCTATGGAACTCTGCTTTCACAAGATGATCTATATGCCTTTAAGGGAAGGTGATTTGCTTTTTCACAGTCTCCTCTTAGCAGTATAAAAGCATTTCTGGTCACTATATTTTCTTCTTTTTTGTCACCTTCCTGTTATTTTGAGATGTAATGACAATTAGTTTCAGGTATACAGCATAATGATTCGACACACCTGTGTATTGTGAAACGGTCACCACAGCAGGTCTAGTTAAACACCCACCACCATCCACAGCAACTTTCAGGCAGATAGTGCAGCATCACTAACTGTAGGCACAATGCCGTGCGTGACATCCCCAGGACTTAGAACTGGAAGTGTGTGTCTTGGCTCTCCCTCCCCCGTTTCACCTACTCCTGACAGCTAGCTGCCTCTGGTAGCCACTGGTCACTGTATTTCTGTGTATTTGATACATATAAAAAATATATGCGACATGGGCATTATCAAGTATGCTAATAAAACACTTATGTACCTACTTCCTAATTAAGAACTAGAATATTTCTGGTAGGATCGACTCCACATCAGTGTTCCGTCTCAATTCCAGTCCCCACCTACCCTTCTACCTGAGAGGTAAGTGTCCTGAATCAATCATCAATTTGCTTTTTCTCCTCTAGTTTTTATTCATATATCCCTAAGTTACATATAGTTTACTTTTGTCGGTGAGTTTCATAGAAAAAATACTATCATACTGATATGTTAGTCGTATGTATTTGATTTTTTCATTCAGCAGATTTATTTTTGTCATTTTTTCCCGACTGTATTGGTCTCTTTTTATTCTTTCGGTATTCTCTTCCGGTTCTGTTCGCAGGTCTTGAAGTGTCTGAGAAATCCACTTCAAATGCTGGCTCTTCTGTGAGCCCGGTCTTTCCCTTCCCTTCAACTCAGAAGTAAGACTTTGATCCTTCTTTTCTTTTATTCCAGTCCCAAGACTTGTTTCCACTGTAGAAACTGTCTGAAGACAGTCTTGTGCCTAAGTGGTGGTGCGTGACCAGGCTGCAGCTTCCCCAGGAATTCTATACAGAATGAGTTCAAATATGTAGTACACTAAGAGGCATTCTCTCCAATGAATTTTAATGCATTTTATTTTTAGACAACCTCCATGCCATTCATTTCTTAAAAACAAGGCCTCCACTCCAAGGTCAGAATACATGAAGAGCTCAAGATAACATCGGTCCCATTGTCCTCGTCCTGGTGTGTGGGTGGAAAGCAGCAGCCAGTTATGACAACAGGTGATAGACCTGAATTCCAGATTCTGAACTGTTCCTTCTCTAAACCGTCCTTCAAGAGAATCATACGCGGGGTTGCACCACCCTCACGGTACTCCCAAAGAGCAACCGTGCCGTCAACCAAGAACTGGGAGTTTTGAAACGACCAAGGATGTGCTCAATTTGTCCTGTAGCCCCTGTCATAAAAGGCTGTGCTCTTGCTGGTCTCTCTTCTTCAGGTTTCCCTTTGATTTCATGTCATCTTTGATGCACTTCTCATAGGTGTTTCTTGTGAAGCTTGTTTCCTGCAAATGATGGTTCATGACAATATCAACACCAGTGATGTCTGTGCTTTTGAAAACTTTGCCCTCAGGACCTTCAGGGGAGACATTTCCACCAATGACCAGGTCATCAGTGTTACCCTCTGTCCCACTGACCCTGTTCCCCTCCCCTCCAGGCACAGCCCGACTGGAATCCTCCGGACGGTGTAGATGTCAGAGAACATACCTCACAGCCGATGAAGTTGCCGGCAGCTGGGAGGAGACGAGGGCTACACTAGCTTCGGTGGTCCTTGGGGTTTGGGGGCAGCTGGCGGAAAAGCTGTAATTTGCGTTGGGTATAGTTTTCCTTTTCTTGGCTTTTACAGTGCTAAAAGGAGCAGACATATTTCATATAGTTTCTTGGTACACGTGTGCAAGAGTGTTTTTTTTTTTTTAAGGATTTTATTTATTTATTTTTAGAGAGAGAAGGGAGGGAGAAAGAGGGAGAGAAACATCAATGTGTGGTTGCCTCTCATGCACCCCCCTACTGGGGACCTGGCCCGTAACCCAGGCATGTGCCCTGACCAGGAATCAAACCAGCAACCCTTTGGTTCATAGGCCAGTGCTCAATTCATTGAGCCACACCAGCCAGGGCAAGAGTGTTTTTTAGAGTATATACCTGCAAGTAGAGTTGGTAGTAGGTTTGTGCTTGTTAGCTTTGTATCGGTTTGATAAATAACACAAAGTTTTTTCCAAAGAGCTGTGCCAGTTGACATTATGGTTTACCACTCACGTGGTATTGTAAGACCTAATTTTTGACAATCTGGCAGGTACAAAATTGTATTTCATTGTGGCTTTATTTTTTCTTTATTGATTGAATGTATTTCCTTGATTACTAGTCATTCCTGTTTCTTCTGTGAAATACTTCTTGATGTCTTTTGTCTATTTTTCTACTTTTTGTATTTTTTCTGTTTTTGTATTTAAGAGTTCTTTATAATGTGTTCTAATGTTTCCATTTATTTTTATTGCACATATCTGTCCAGTTTGTGGCTTGTGGCTTATCATTTTGGTGTTCTGGTAAGAAAAGTTAATTATAACATTCAAATGTAGTTCTTTTTGTGTCTTTTTTTAACCATCTCCTCTAAAAGAAAGTCGTAAATTGAACCTGTGATCCAGCAATTCTTATCTCAGTATATACTCAATAGAAATGCATTCACATGTGCACCAATCATAATACTAACTGAATTTTCCTTCAATATTAAAAAAAATGGTTAAATACACTATGGTATGGTCATACAATGGAATACTCTCCAATCAGGAATATAAAGTATTACTGCACAAAATATGGAGAAACCTCACCAACCCACAAACAAAATAGTACATTATGACTGAATCAGTTTATACAAAGTTTATAAAACAGGCAGAACTAATCCATCATATTAGAAGAGTTGGGAGGGTAGTTAACTGAGGAGCAAAGAAAGGACGGTGGTTAGGAATCAGTAAGAGGGCTTTTGCAGAAACAAATTTTTTCTTCAATGGGTAGTGGTTGCACAGGTGTGTTCACTTTGCGATGGCTCATTGAGCTATGCGTTATCCGAGGTCTGTCCGGAAAAAGGCCGGCCATTGTTAATACAGCGAGAACAGTTTGCGTGACATCGATGTAACCTAGTGGCCAAGGAGGGCGAACTGGAATGCACGTGCGTGAACAATGACGACTTCACTGTACTAGCCAGTGGGGGTGGTGGACACTTCAGTGAGCACGTGTGCTGTGTGGCTGTTATATTCAAAATGACTGGACAAGTAGAGCAACCAGTCTGCGTCAAATTCTGTGTTAAGCTTGAACATTCCTCTGCAGGAACTATTCGGATGACTCAGAAGGCTTTTGGGGACAATGCAGTGAGTGCAGCACAAATAAACGTGTGGCACAAATGCTTCACAGATGGTCAAGAACCTGTTGAAAGTGATCCATGTTCTGGAAGGCCTGCCACCAGCAGAACCCCTGAGAGTGTTGAGCGTGTACAGGCTGCAACCAACAAAGATCGGCAACAGTGCGAGGACTAGAAACTGATCTGGGGGTTCCAAAAACTACCGTGTCTGAGATTTTGACACAGGGTCTTGGCATGAAACGTGTTGTGGCAAAATTTTTCTGTAGCCCCTGCTACCAGAGCAGAAGGAACATCGTGCTGTAGTTGCTAATGACTTGATTCAAACCACTACCAATGACCCAGATTTCAAGAAGACCATATCAGAGATGAATTGTGGGTCTACAGCTCTGATCCAGAGGCGAAGGCCCAGTCATTTCAATGGAAGTCGCCTGGTTCTCCATTCCCGAAGAAGGCAAGTCAAAGTCACAGCAAGATCAAGACCATGTTCACTGTGTTTTTTGATTGGGAAGGTGTCCATCACGAGTACACCCCTCCAGGCCAAACAATGAGTACTACCTCAATTTTCTTCGTCAGCTGAGAGAGACAATGTGACAAAAAATGGCCACAGCTGTGGGCACCTGGTGATTGGCAGCTTCATTGCGACAATGCACCGCTCATGCATCACATCTAATGCAGAGTTTTTGGTGAAACATCAAATCACCTAGGTGATTTGATGCCCCACTACAGCCCAGATTTGGTGCCCTGCAACTTCCAGCTTTTCCCAAAAATAAAATCACCTTTGAAAGGGAAGAGATTTCAGACCATCAATGAGATTTAGGAAAAGACCATGGGGCAGCCGATGGTGATTCCCACGAAGAATTTTGCAGAGTGTTTTGAACAGTGGAAGAGATCCTGGGAGAACTCTATGAGGTCCCAACGTGCCTACCTTGAAGGGACTGAGACATCATTGTCCTATGTACAATGTTTCTTGTATCTTCTTCAATAAATGTCTCTTTCATATTACATGACTTGATACTTTCTGGACAGACCTCATACTTCAATAAAACACGTGGAGACCGCCCTGGCTGGGTAGCTCAGTTGGTTAGAGCACTGTCCTGATACTCCAAGGTTGCGGGTTCGATCCCCTGTCAGGGCACATGCAAGAATCAACCAGTGAATGCAATCAATGTATGTTTCTCTCTCAAAATCAATAAAATTTAAAAAACAAATATGTGGAGACCCCCCCCCCAAAAAAAGAAAGCCATATGTCTTTAGTCCACCTGGAATTGATTTGTGTAAGTGTAAGATAAGAAAAATTTAATTATATAGATAACCAATTTTAATCTTACTGTTTACTAAGTCATCCTTTCTTTGGGGACTTTAGATGGCCAATTTCCACTAAGTAAACATCTGTTTTTGGACTTACCGTTCTATTCCATTGGTCAATTTGTCTAACAGGGCTAAGTGACATTATTTTAATTGCTGTAACTTGATTAAAGGTCTTAAGACACAGGTGGCAAACACAAGGCCCAGGAGCCGCATTTGGCCCTCCACCTTGTTTTATCCAGCCTGGCACCTTGTTTCTACCTGGCAGCAGTGCCGAGCTCCTTGCCCCTAGTTAAGGAGTAGTTACAATTATACAGCCCTAAATTACATTCAACCCTTTGAAGGCAACCTCGAGGCTGATGTGGCCCCCGGTGACAATGAGTTTGACACCCCCATCTTAAGACAAGGAAGAGCAAGTCTTCCCTCCTTATTTTTCTTCAGGACAGGTCTTGGTCTTTTGCTCTTTCATTAAATAGTAGAATTAGTTTTTCAAAGTGTTTTGGGGAAAGAGCAATTTCAGTAGATTAAAAAAAATAGAATCACATTTAACATGTAGATTAATTAGGGAGCTCTACAACATTGAATCTTCCTAGATTTTGCTATTCTTAGGACAAGGAAATTTCAAATAGAAGTTGAATTTTATAAGTTGCCTCTTTTCATCTCAAGGTAAACATGGTTTCTCTACTTCAATCTGGGGTGAATTACGTTACATCCGAGAATGTTTTTATTTTACTGTCATTTTTCACATATAAAATTTTTCAGCTTTATTAATTGACAAAATTGTACAAAGTGTGAAATGTGATGTTTTAACATACGACTGCTTCGTGACATGATCGCTACAAACAGGTAAATGAACTCAGCCGCACCTCAGTTACCTCTGTGTGTGGTAACAGTGCTTGAAGCTCACTCCACAGATTTTGAGGCCACAGCACTTACTGTTGTTCTTGATAGTGTTACTGGACACCGTTCTAGTTAGTTTTGTCTTAATATTTTGAAGTTCCTTTTCTGGTGTCAGTTTCCTTTGTATTTCAAGTCGTCTGCTGTCTGTGGGTTTCCTTTGTCTCTGCTGCTTTTAGGGTCTCGTCTCCTCTGGTCTGCAGTTTCACTAGACGGCCACCTGGGTGTGTCTTGGTATCCGTCCAATACACTGGATTCTTACATTTGTGCTGCTCTCTGCTCTGAAGTTTTTGCCATGGACAAAATTTGAATATTACTGTTCCCTTTTTCTGTTTACTGACGCTCATTTGTAGCTAATCTGGTCTTAATTATTGAAGTTTTCGTTTCAATCACAATGTTTTTCCTGAAAGTTCTACTTCATTTTCCCTTAAATAAGCTTGGTTGTTTGATGGACTCTTAATTCTTCTTGTTTTTTATCATTTTCGTAATACTTTGTAGCCTGTGGCTGATAAATCCAGTATCTTGTCATCGGGAGTCTAAATTTCTTTATTGTCTCTGAATTTTTCCTTATGGTGCTATTCTTTCCTGAGTTTGGTGACATTATTTTGTAAACTCACTTACTTAGTTGGCCCTGTAGAAATCCAGAGGTTCTAAATTGGCCATGTCCTCTGTGACAGGTTTTGCATTTGCTTCTCCAGGCCAGGAACTGCCCCTGAGCCATGTGGGCTCTCTGGCCCGCATTCACAGCTCTGGGGTTTGGCTGCTCCCCTTGGCTGAGGGTCCCGTGCTTAGTCTCCCAGTCTCAGCCTTGACAGTGGCCTTTGTCCTCAGAGCAACCCTGGTCTTCTGTTTGCTTACCACTCCTGCTCAGGTTCCAGCTGATCCATAAATTGGCCTTGGAGGTTTCCTTGTTTGTTGTTGTTTTTGAGAATTCAGTAAAGTATTTAAAAAATATGTTGTTTATAATTTATCTGAGAACTAACAGCAATAGGACAGGCTGTACATAACCTAGACATTCATAACCCCTGGAGCAGAAGGTTGCCACTACCGTTCTAGAGACCCCAAAAGGCAGTTTTATCTTAATGTTCACCTACCTTTCTTTTATGCACTAAAAGTCCCCTCCGTAAAAGTTATCTGTTGAGTCTCAGTAGACCTTAACAGAATGGTCCCGTATATTTCTCATACTTGAAGCCTTGAGTAAATTTAAAGTAGTTTATGAAAGGATAATTCATCAAATGTAAGGTTACTTGGCACAGATGTGTCAATCACTTCCTATCTCTGCCCTAAATGTCTCAAGTGACAGTTACTTCATATACACCCGCCCCTTAGCACGCAGGCGTGTTCTACATCCCTCCCTAAGTGTGAGCCCCCTGTACTGATGTAGGTTCAGAAAATAATTGCCTGGAACTTTGCAACTGGTTTTGCTTTTTTATTTCTCTTTTGGCCGTTGGCCAAAAGTAGTCACACTTGTACCTGACGATAAGTTCCCTGATTTCTTCCTGTTGGTCTGCAAACAACGATCATTTTCCTGCTGGAAACCAGAGCCCGGGACGGAGTGACACTGGCCACCAGCGCAGCGCTGTGGCTTTCCTTGTGTTTCCTTCGTTTCCCACGCAGCACTAAGTCAGTGTGCTTCTTTGGAAGTCATCTTTACCTTGAGGTATGATTTACGTAAAACTCACCCACAGTGTTTACAGCTCATGACTCAGTGCCACCATCACGGTAATCCAGCTTGGGGACATCTTTGTCACCCCTCCAAATTCTCAGGAGCCCTTCTTCCAAGCAGTCTCCTCCCCTCCCTGCCTCACCTCGGAGGCCACCAAGCCTTCACCGGGTACCCCGTAAGTGAAGTGACACCTGCAGCCTTGCGTGTCGGGCTGCTCTCACTTAGCAGGCGCGGAGGGTCATTTCACCCGCACTAACATTTTTATTGAACAGTGTTCCGTTCGCGTAACCACATTTTGTTTATCCATTCACCAGCTGGTCATTTTGATTCTTTCCCACGTCTGGCTGTTATGCCCGATGCTGCCGTGAATGTTCGTGAGTATGTCTTAATATGAACGAGTTTTCCTTTTTCTTGGGTAGGATCGTTCACGTGGGGTTGCTGGGTTGTAATAGGCTTTTAAAGAAAGTACCAAACTTATCACAGTGGCTGTTAACTGAGCCCAGGTCCGGCTGCTCCGAAAGCCGATGCTCAAGAGGCAGGGGCTGATGTGAAGGAACGTGGTTGGTTTGCAGGTGCCGGCCACCTGGAAGATGGGGGACTCTTGTCTCAGAGCCCATCTCCCTGGGAAGTGGGGGACTCTCGTCTCAAAGCCCATCTCCACGTGTCGGTGAAGGCAGCGGTTTTTATAAGGAGGGAGAGGGGAACAGAACAGAGATCAACGATGGAGGGGCTTGCAAAGTCCTCCACGCGCATGAGCACGGTCCATTCCGATGAGGCAGCTGACGGTCGGTGTGCGGCGGCCAGGTTTAGTCATCTTGGCTCTGTGCGTGGAAGCCGGGAAATCTGAATCCGGGATGCCCGAAGGTCAGGCTGTATCTCTTGAGCAGCTGGTTCCCAGGACTCTTACACATGCCATTTACCTTCAAGCTGCGTATCAGAATCAGCCCACACAGAAACAATGTCGAAAGGATGGCGGGGTTGCCCGGACTGGTGTGGCTCAGCGGGCGGGGCATCATCCCCCAAAGCGAAAGTTCTCTGTTTCGATTGCCAGACAGGGCACGTGCCTCCCTCCCTTTTACCTCCCTCCCCCTCAAAAAATAAATATCTTAAAGAATGGTGGGGAGGGTTACACTTTCCTACTGTTAACAGCTATACTGTTATATTCCTATCAGTACACTATGAAGTTTCCGGTTCTTCTCCATACCTCATTGTTTTTCTCTGACAATGGCCTCCCCTGGATGTGTGAAGTGGCATCTTACTGTGGTTAAATCAGCGTTTCCTACGGTATTTTTTCCCGGAAGGAATGGTTGCTCTCTAGTGGTGCGTTCTGCACATTACACGTGGAATAAGAGCACTAATGAGAAGCCTAAAGCTAAAACTTGTTAAAATTCACATTCGTTTCACGTTGTGACTGCATTGTTTAGCCCACGGAGTGCAGTTTGAGGCCTGGCAATAATTTCCGAGTTGGCTCCGTGAACCATCCTCGGGGGCTGGCTTGTCCACTGGGGCGGTCACTCCCCGGAGGGGCACTGGAGTCAAAACTCAGCCTGTGTGCCTCAGGCCCCTCCGTCTTCGGCACTTAGAGCTCTGGAACAAGGGTTCACGCCTGTGGAGTGGCTGATGCCCATGAAGGAGGGGAGGGAGAGCCCGGAGACAGCTTTGTTGGCTCAAACCTATACATCCTCTCACCGGAGCCAGAGGAGCACTTCTTACTGGTGGAATGAACGTCCATTCTTTTTTAATTTATTGCACACAAATGGTATGTCTGGTGGCTCTTTGGTATTCTTAGCCAACACTTCGTAAATGTGCCCGTAGAGAATTGTAAAAAATTTAGGAGAATGGGTCTCAGCTGGCCCGAGGCTCCCAGGGCTCTGCTGAAAGTAGAGGGCACTGTGCACGTTGAAATTAGTGAATTGAAGAAAAGCGAGCTAAGGAAGGGATCTGGCCAGGAAGATGTGCGTGGAAGTGATGTGGCTTCAGGAAATTAGGTAGTAGAATCAGATATTTAGTGGTTTAAGGTAAGGACTTACAAGCTTTGCTTTAAATAGGATCTCACTTATTTAGAAAGTGGAGAAAATGTACATACATGAAGTTTTCCTAATTTGCTGTGCCCTAGCACAATGCATTTACCCAACAATAAATCAGACTGCCCTATGTCTATAAAATGCTCGTCTGTATGTATATGTACCCACATGCACACACACATTTGAACACAGAATAGAGCACTAGAATAGGGGGGGACCCTACCACAGCTGATTGACTGCTCCTGTCATTCGGAGCCGAGAGGAAGGAGGCCGAACCATCCAATTCTGGGGGGCATTTTGTACACAGTAATTCCACTCCATTGTAAATATGGTTCAGCCCAGAGGTACAAGGTTCGGAGAGGAGAAAGCTGGTTCAAAAATCAGGATAAGCATTGAATATGAGGAAAGACTGAATTAAAGATTAATTCTTAACATGTAGCAGAACTTCTAAGATGTTGCTATGATGAAACTGCTTTTTAAGGAACAGTGGACATTTTGACTGATCCAGTGGTTCTGCCATTGCTGCCAAACGGAGTGTGCCTACCTCTTCTCATAAAAATGACCACAAAGCAGTGCGCGTGCACTTGCCCATCTAGTTCTGCAAACCATTTGAAATGCTACAAATTGTTCTGAAAAATGCAACAAACGTTCAGAGCACCCCCCTCTCTGGATGATAATTTTGAAAGACAGTGGTCCTTTTAGTAAGTTCTACTTATCTAACACATCACTGCTGATATCTTTGCTCTGTAGACCTTAGCACATCATATGAACCAACACCCCCCCTTTTGTTAGCAGGTGAAGAACTACAGCAGCAGACGTTCAGATGACTTGCACAACATAGATGACTGTATGCCCAGACACTGGGTGGGGAAAGTGGTGAGCACCCAGCTGGGACCAAGGCACTCAGCCTTCAAAGTCACCAGTTTCTGAGCTAGTTTCCTTCCAACCCTCTGCTGTCCAACTTGGGGGAGCACCCTGGGGAACTTCCTTCTGTTACCTATTTTAATTATTTTGTATATGCTGAGAATTTAACCTTTAGAGTTTATCTTGTTCATGACTTTAAATTTTTTGTTTTATACTATTTTCTTTAAAGGTTTATGACACCACAATTTTAGTTGCTTCCTCGAGATGCTTGTAACATCCTCAGTTGCGGTCCCAGGTACCAAGCCCTACCTGCAGGAGGAGCTTCTTGGAAGCCTTCAGGATGAGCTGGACGGTTAAAGACGTTTCTCTACAGCCCATGCAGTCGCACGGTGTTCTCCGTATTCAAGGTCTCCGCAGGTGTGGAAGCCTGTGTGCATGCACCTGTGTGTGTGTGCTGCTGTTTAGATGATAACTTACAGAAAGATGTAGCAGTGGAGTTAAAAACCCGTAATTCTTCCTGCCTCCCACACATGAAATCAGGTAAATGAGATGTTAAGACTGGGCTCCAGTTATAAAGAAGGGTGACTTAAAGCACTTATCCGGGGCAGGCAGGCAGTCTTTCAAATCTGAAATGGAATCATCTGTTTAGGGAGTACTTCAAGGCTGCCCTCCAGTCTATTGGAAGTTCTAGGCACAGGTCTTTATTGTGCGAGCCATGGCGTCTCACTACAGCCTTGCTTTCAGCCAAGTTTAAAAACAAGGAAACCACAACACTGCAATGGTCCTGTCCTAAGACAGACATACAAGACGGGTACAGCTTTCTCACCACAACTGAAGTAACAGCTACTAAACCGCCAAGACCAATGGGGCTTCAAAGTTGTTTGGACTTGACGGGAGGATTCTGAGCGCCACCTACATGTCCTGCTTAAAAGGAACCTGGATTGTGACATTTTATGTTCCCAACAACCCTGGCAAGTAGGGAATAAGTATCTATTTAAATAATTCAGGCTCCAAAGTGCCTAAATACTTGCTTATAAAAAGACTGAGGACATGACGGGGAAATGACTACTTACCTCTGAGTTGTTGCTGTTACTCAGCTGTAGTGACCCTGACTGTGTCTGGGAAACAGCCCTCACCTACCTGAGACACCAAAGCGGAAACCACGAAAGTGCTGGCAGAGGTTGACCCACTTAAAAAACTGTAAAAAAGTGCCATCATGAAAAGCAAAACATAATTTGGAAATATTTACAACATAGTAAGAGGTTAATATTCTGAATATACAAATCAAAAAGAAAAAGGTGAAGAGCCTGTATCTTTTTTTTTTTTTACTGCTCAGCATCCCTTTTCCTTATTAACTGTATCCTTCCTCAAGGTGAACTCATGATTGAGGTGAAAACCTTCCTCACATCTACCAAGTTAGACACTTGCAGGGGGTTTACCTCATTGGTCACATAGCCCGTGCACCACAAATGGCAACTTGATATGTGACCCCAAAAACTACATACATATGTGTGTGTGTGCACGTATATATATATTCAGTAACATAGAAATAACGTAAATGAAAACATCAGAAGACACTGCTTCTCACCTACCACATTTCTGCCCCTTGCATTTTCTGAACAACACTGAGAGCTGGCAAAGGAATGGACTGTCCGTGCATGGTCAAATCACTAAGTGAAGGGTCGTTGAAACAGGGAAAGACTGTTTACCACAGAGCTTCAGTGATCACATCTCAACCAAAGACTCAAGAGTCAGCATCATTAACAGTGATTTTGGGTGCCTCCGAAATGATGTAATATGAAGTTCACAGACCCTACCAAGTATTCTTGCCAAACATAATCAAGCCTCCATCTAACCCAGTTTGCAGGAAATACAGGAGATAGAGAAATGAGTTAAAAAACTTAGGGAAACACACATCTAAGATGGAGAACAAAGTTTTTTGTTGTTGTTCTTGAAGACCAAAGAGACATAACAGCTAAATGTAATACTTGAAATGACTGAATTCTGATTCAAAAATAAGCTATAAGACCTTTGAGGGGACCACTGCAGAAATTTGAATATGGGCTAACTATTAGATGTTGAGAAATCTTAGGTGATACAAAGGTATTGCGGTTGTGTTGGAAACCGCCCTAGGAAGTGCATACCGACATTTTCAGGGGGAAATACGACTCAGCATGAATGCACACATTTACATAGATGAGGTAAAATATTGTTGCATCTGCTCAAGCAGTTTTCTTAAGGGATGGTGATGGAAGCATCCTTTACAGTACTCCCAAATTAGAAATAATCTCAATGTCTCATAAGGAGGTCGGTTAAAACTGGTACTGCCACACCAAGGACTACCCCTGAAAATCTGCAATGAACAAGATACGACACGGAAAGGCTTTGTGAAAAAGATGAAAGCCCAGGAAAGACGTTATAACCCATCTTGCAAATGAGATCTCTTCCCTGTGGCTTCATCAGGAATAAAATGCTCCCTTTTCCCAACTTGCCAATGCTTGCTTGTTATTGTGACTTAACTGCAAGCTTGCCAAGGCGGGGTCCCTATTTGTTCATTAGGACCACTGTGAGTAGAAGTCACTCTGATGTAAGGAAAAACAGAATTAAGGAGGAAGAGGTGGGTTGTGAGGCCTTTATGAGTGTTCAGTCAGAGGCTGGAGGGTCAGAAGTTGGATACCGTGGTGCACTGAGGGGAGGGGATAAATTTAAATAGCCAGTGGTTTCTGAACGTTTACTCCATGCACTATGCTAAGCACTCTTCATACATCACCTAATGCGAACCTCGCTTTTACTGGGTCGATACCAAATGAACAAAGTTTGTAAGTGAGAAAAGACCAGGTAGGTCGCATAGCAAACTGGAGACCCAGGATTCAAATTCAGGAAGTTCAGTGCTTTCTGATTTCCTAAGACCACTGGAGTAGAGCATTTCTTCCAGAGTGGCAAGGGGAGGCGGCCAGATGGCCTTTAGATTCAATGCGAGCATCTACATCTGTCTGCCCAGCAAAGAATTGGCAAATAGGCCAACTTGGCCACTGTCGCACCTGGCACATGTTAAAAGGATAAAAAGCCACACTTGCGGCATCAGGCTAATTTACGTGTGATTAAGATCTTGAAAATAAACTGAACAGAAGGATGAGCTGGCCGCTGCCCACACTCTTCCCATTTTAACAATCAATGTGTATTGTGAATGAGGACACATTATTCCATGTGAGCCTTTCCTTGGCTGTAAATGGTAATTAAGTTTAACAATTTGAGGAATGTTTTTATTCAGGCAAAAATGGAAGCATGATTCAACCCAATGATGTCTCTAACTTTTTATTAATTTTTTTTACAGCTCGATCCTCTTGTGAAAAGAATTTGAAGGTGAACAAATCAAGTTATGCTTTTTATTTTTAACAGAAATTAACCCTCATTACAGAGAACAGCAAACAAAAGATCTGTGGCACATTCTCTTTGGAAAGATCTTTTGCAAATATATCTTCTAAAAAAAAAAAAAAAAGAAAAACTGTAATTTTCATAGATCACATGTCTCTTTCAAAGGCCTATACAAGGCAGCTAAATTTTATTCACAGAAGCCCCGAGATGCAGCCCACTGCTGAAGCAGATAAAGTACACGGAGTCCCCTTATCTGAGTTGCACGTCTCCCCACGGAGAGCATCGCTGCTTCTCCCTCCTACGTACAAAGTCACTGTGTGGACACACAGCTGGCACATTATTCCACAATAATTAAGAAAATCCATATTATTTTAGAGACAGACCAGTGATCCTCCTATCAACTGGACAACTTAATCCTTTTTAAAACAATTTTAATAATACCAAGATTTGACTTTAAAGTTACAAGAAAGCAAAAATATAATATAATATAATATATGGTAATAAATTAAAAAAAAAAAGGCAACCCTGCTCAGGTATCATCCAAACGTAGTCACATTCAGAAAAAAAAATAAGATTCAGGGGACACGCACAGAAGCGCGCGAGCGCACGCACACACACCCACAGGAACAGTGTATACTTGTCATCGAGGGGGATGTGCGGTAATTTAACAACACAAGCTGACGGCCTGAACAAAAGGAGAAGTTAATACTGCCTGTGTTAAGCATCACTCAGACATCTACTTGCAAGCAAAGCAAGTTATCCGCTCAGGTCAGCCACTGCCTGACCTGACCAGCCTCTCTGTCAGTGGTCTTATTCCCTTGTCGTTCCAGGCCGAGAGAGTGACATCTGGCTCACAGCTGCACGCAGTAACCTTCCTGCCCTCCTGGGTCTAGAAACAGGCACTTCTCTACCCGTCACAGTACCTGCTGACGTCTGGCACACAGTGAAACGATACGTGTGACTTTTCTCCGGGACAAAAGGAAACTTACAGCTACCTTAAGAAGGGGGTAGACGGTGCGTATCAACTCACCATAAAAACTAAAGGACGTGGCCAGTGGTCAGAATTCATTCTCAGTCGCTGAGAAACCAACCCAACTAGATTGCGTGTATGACATTCACGTGGTGGACATGCAACACCACAGTGTTTGCAGGGAGAGCCCCCAACACCGTGCTACCCCGCCTCTCCACCTCCTGCGAAAAAACGAGGACAGGTTTAAAAAGGCACAGGAGAAATCTTGCATCTGTAAAATCTAAACAGGACCAAAAACAAAAGAGGCAACCCACCAAAGAAAGGGGAAAAGGAGCGAGTACCGCCACGTGCCAACACCCCTCCACGACCACCAAAGCGTGGCTTACTTCTGGTGGGCAAGTCCTGATGTTGGTGTTTCTAAAAGGAGCCCAGATACTCTTACAAGACTTAAATGCTGCTCAGTGTAACACAGGAAGTGGCAAAGATTTTTCCGAAGATTTTATGTAGTGTCTGGGAAAGTAAGTCCTTAAAAAAAGTGGAATCTGCGGTGGCAGGTAGGGAATCAAGCCTTATTTGATTGGTTTACGGTAAGATGCACAAATACACCTCCAGCTTCATGAAGTGGGGCAGCGAAAGGTACAAGATCCACACAACGTCCCGTAAAGCCACGACAAAAACACACATAGCATTACTCCAAAGTTGGGTGTGGTCTACAAAAGGCACAATAAATACATCCAACTCAATCAGCCTCTTACTCTGTGGGTGTGCGTATGCACACACACACACACATCTCCTTTCATAGATCAGAACAAGGACTTTTTTACGGCTAAAAATCATTAAACAAGAACCCTAATAAAATAGTAAGCTCTTGATCTTACTAACAATATTTAAGGGACCAGTTAAGGCAAGTTTTCAGTCAGAAGTGGGTGTTTTTTTAGCTTTTAAATATCCTGAGATCTGAGATTAAAGGATATAGAACAACGGAGAAAAGTGTAGTCCAAATTGTCTAAGGGAAATGGCTAAACATTTTGATCAAAACGGGTCTTGAAGGTCCTTCTGTTCAGACACCAGATGCTTTTCCCCTTCAATGCCGTGGTTGAGCCGTGCCACCGGGTCAGCCCGCGCTGTGGCTCTCGCCCTGCTGCTGCGCCTGCTGGACGCGCGGCCCCTGCATGCGGCGGGCACGCGGCGACTCGGCACGTTTCAGGGAAGCGCTGTTCGCTGTGCAGCAGGGCCCTTAGTCTGGCTACAACCTCCAGTCGAGTCATCATCTCCAGAAAGGGCAGAAACATGCAACATTTTTAAAAGTAAAACCGTGCTCTTCCATTTCCTAACAATGACACGGGAAACTGTAGTGGCAAAGGCAAGATTTCTTCACACTCAAGTGTTCACTCCAGATGTTTTGCATTGCCTCATTGTGAAGTGCACACTATTATTGCTGTAAGAGCCTCACACCGTCAAAGGCTTAATTCTAAAACTAGTCCTTTAAATTATCTACCTCAGCACAAATTCTGTCTTCCGAAATGTAAGCATGCAGTGAAAAAGTGCAAATGATTTACAAAGCCTTTTGATTTCTATATACAACTGTAACGGCCACAAAAAACCTGATGAACATGAAGGAGTCACCAATACTTCCACACTTCTTTAGACAGCAGGCACTAGGGGTCCTCTTAGGAAGAGTGCATGTCGCAGTCCGTGATCAAAACAAGCTGATTCACTCTGCAAAACCATTCGTGTTTCAAGGGGCAACTAAAATTTAACATAAAGGTCAGGGAGAAAGAAAACACCAAGCTTTAGACCGCTGTAAAAGCAATCACTTCTTTCAGCGTTCGCCGAGAAATCAAGTTGGAAACACCCTCCGCCAAGGGAGCACAGTGGCTCGCTGACAGGGCACACCCCCTCTGGCACAGTCGGCGCAGATCAGCACTTACCCTAGAGAACACACCCTTCCAAACTGACAGGTGTCACACACCGGGGAGCACCGGGGTGCAGGGGCCAGGACTGGCCAAGGGAATAAAGGGAAGACAAAAAGATGTTAAATAATTACATGTGCCTGATTCCGGTATCTTGTCTCCTACGTGTAAGAGGGCGCACAATGTCATGAGCATACAACCTACCAGGCAATTATTGTTCATTTAATCACAGGTTGCTTTTTAAATGAGTAATTTAAAAAGAACGGTGGCTTTGCTTTAGAATGTCGAGACCACACAGGAAGTTCTTACGCGCACAGGTTACTGCTGCTGATTCTCTGGTTTAACCTAAATATGAAGTAACAGATCTCTGCCCTAGCTCGTGAGGCCAAACAGGCTGGACGTGTCAGCGAAGCAACAGCGTCACACGATGCATGCTGTGGGAAACAAGCGTCACTCCATCTTCTATACATCCCTTTGTATTTTCGCCAAATCACCAAGAAAGTTCTTATATTCATCGTATGGACCTCAGACGCACTCACTCCCTTCTTCACTAATAAATAAATAGGGAAATGTCAAACACGCTCGGTAGAAAGCATGTAGAGGGACAGAATGGGGTGAAGGGAGAAGAATAAACCAATGGTAGAGTCAACACTCACTCCTCAATTTTAATGTGTGCAAATTCTACTTCTAAAAGGGGGAAAAAAATTGGCACTCAAATAATGCTTCCAATAACAACCACCTTCAAAGTGTCGATGAAAAAGAAAATCTGCGCTTATGGATACGTGGGATTTGGATCTGTTCTTTCAGTTTAGGTCATTCCAAATGAACTTGGCTTAATGTACACAATATGGCAACAACAACTTATGGGAAGGCCACAGTTCCTCTTCAACCTGTCAAATCTAGTTGACTGAGAACACTCTGGAACGAAGGCATGTGGTGATGAATCTTTCTTAAGTCTAATGAACCATCCCAAACCTCCACATCCTTTCAGGGAGTTAATCTCCCGTAGATAATTAAGGGTTCTGAAAGTCTAGTTTTGCTATAAATATAAAATAATTCGTAGCAGAAAAATATAGCCTCTCTAAGTAGACCTCATTTGTCCGTGTTCGCTGACAAACTCTTGAGTAAGACGTGAGTTACCACATAACTTGCAGACCACAGATCAGCACCTCAAATCCAGCTCTCCTTAAACAAAAATTAAAAAGCCCTTTAGCCAACTGGTTATGTATAAATGTTGGTTCCCTTCTTCCCCAAGCAGGAAATTCAGAATATAGTCATTGGAGACCGCTTTTTGCTGAAGCCGGGGGCGGGAATGAGAGCGTCACGTCCCCCGACACCTCCATGTGTGCGGCAGGGCCTCCTTCCACTGCTGCGACTCGGGCGGACCTTCCACACCGCAATGCAGAAATCGGGGCTGGGGTGCGCACAGCACTCTAGGCAGTGGGAGGGTTGCCTTCAATTTCTAAGTTACGACAATACTTGGTATCATCAGAGCAACTGTTCACTGGCAGGAAGTGGGATAGAGTGGGGTCCTTCACAATTTATGCTTTATAGATGGCTGTTAGAATTTACTAAACAAATATTTTCAAAAAAAAAAAAAAAAAAAAAACTTAAAAAGAAAAACAATCATCCACAGAACCCTACACCACCAAAATTCATTGTTAAAAATACTTCCTTCTGGGAATGGACTACCGAGTGTGGCTACCGAGATGACGTGAATTTGCTTTCAGAGTTGAAACTGCTTCTCCTCATTTCATTTACAATTTGCATCCTGCTGGTTAAAAAGAACACAGAAATGTTTCTAGACCATTCATATACTCCTCTTAGGCTACATTGCACTTCTTCTGTCCTGTTTTCCAAAGGCAAAGGTCATCTCTGAAGCCAGCCTCCACATTCCTACTTCTGCATAACCACCGTGCCCAGCCAAGGACCACATCATTCCTGCGAGTTTAAGTGGACAGATGTCCTGGCCATCTCATGGTGCTTCTCAAGTTTGGTGTCCTGATGAGACCAAGGTCTGGACTGTTTTTGAAGCTTCCAATGTGCAAACTAGGGCCCAAGGCATCAGACCAACCCGGGCCTCCGTTAAGGCGCTTTGGTTCCTTGTTCCAGCCACTGAAAGCCCCGTCTCGCGTAGCGCGCCAGGTCCGCCAAGCTGCTGTTGAGCGCCAGCGTGCACGCGCTCGCGCTGAGCTGAGCAAAAAACTCTGCAAACAAAGCAAAACCAAAACCAGGTAAATGCTCTTGCCCACATGGAAACAAAATGGCAACAAAACAGTCATTTCTTTTTTTTTTTTTTTTTGGTTTGTACCACAAACAATCCCCAAAGTGGTCTGTGCCGCATCCAGCACAGCAAAACTCACAGTCCACCACCACAAGGGCCTGTTCGTTCCCCATAAGCCTCCACTAGCCTGGCGGGGCAGGAACTGGGCACTGCAGAATACCCATGTATACTTTTGGATCAACGGATGCATGAAAGAAAGAAAACCACAACATGTTTAAAAGTCATCATTAGTTTGCTAAGAAATTAAGTTCTAAGAGGATGTGAGGAGATTAAAGGGCCACGGCCAGGAAAAAACATGTCACGGCGTGACTCCGGTTCAGACATCAGCACTTGCTTAGTGGTCACTGACGCCAGGCGATTCCTCAAACAGCAGCCCTGCCAGCTCCTGAAGTCTGGTGCTCTCCCAGGGCCTTCGTCCCACAGGGGTTTCAAGAATGCTCACTTAGGCCACACTGCGTGCACTGTCCTGACCATGCTCCTTAGCGAACACCGAAAACAAGCTCCCAACGCAGTGTCAGCTTACGCCCCTTCACACTCAACCCTGCTGTGCCTGCGGACAGCCACGGGGCCTTCCTTCTGCATCTGCCTTGCCCTTTGCTGCCGTTTCGGTCCCGGCTGACGTGACGGTGCCAGAACTTCTGCAGGGGCAAGGCGCTGAAGCCATGCCCACTCCCATCTTGCTAAGATCTGGCTACAGAAATTTGGCTCCACGCCGCAGAGCTCAAGAACGAACTGCAAGTAGGTTACGCGGCGGAATGGACAGAATGTGAGAAGGGTAAATAGGTACACGTTTCTTATTCTTCAAAGAACTGAACACAAAATACAAACACTATTCCCCCCCAACCCCCGTGCCCCAGTAACTACCACCACAAAGCCATTTACCTTTATTCTTCCTTGTAAGGGCCTCGGCCTGTTCCCAAAGATCAAAGGCGGTGAGGATGTGGGAAGTGATGGCAATGTAGGAAGAGGTCATGTTTTGGATGGCGGCAGGCATCCCACTGCTCCCCACGCCACCAGCGCTCGACTGTGACCCCGTGCAGCCGGCAGAGGAAGGCATCGGGGAGAGAGGGGACGGTGTGCTTGTGCTTCTGGAAGGCGGGAGATCGGAGAGAACTGGTCAGTCACCTAAGCCCCCAAAAGACAGATTTCTTGCCTCTGAAACTGTAGGCCACGTCACCAAGTTTCAGTTTGTACTTGCCAAAGTGACAATCACTTCTACAAGGTCAAAGAGATACCTTTCCCCTTCAGTATTCAGTGTTTTTACTCCATAAAACACAGTGAGACGGGCCCCACGAAAGGGACGGAAGCCAGGTGTCCTACACTAGACGCGGAATGTGGTGGGCAAGTCTGTAGGCCACACCTGCTTTCCCACACCAGTCACACTGTCTACTCCTCCAGCCTGGAGCCCACTCCCTGCCGACCCCCACCCCAACTTGTCCTAGTAAGACAGCACTGCCCTGCAACGTGGTCGTTATCTCTTACGTATCCAATTCTTTCATCCACTCTGCGAACGCGCACTGAGCACCTACTCTGCACCTGGCACTCTTCTAGACACCGGGGATACGTCAGGGCTTCCTGTCCGCCACTGAGATTTTCCCCTTGCATGTATTTACTCATTTATTCATTTATTTATTAACTCATCTATTGCATTTCTCACATTCCACACTTTTCTTTTTATTCCTTTCTGGGTTAGGAGCACCTTGAAGACAGGGGCCATTTGTTATTTACCTTTGTATTTCTAGCACTTAAGCGGAGTAGGTGCTCAGAGTGGGCCCCAGATAAGTATCTGCTGCATCAGTGACTGAATGACTGCAGTACCGTCTATGAGGAGACCAGGAGAGGAAGCACCAGCGGATCTGTAACCTTCTCTGTACTCTCCCCTCCTGACTATATACCTGCTCATGCAAGTTAACCTGCCTCACTGTGGGTCAGGTGAGACACACAAGTGAAATCACTTACACTTCACGGCTATAAAATGGAAAGATGTGGCTACATCTGCCCTTTTTTGGTAAAGGAGTTATCTAAAGTAACGTGACTGACAATGTATTAGCTTAGAATAATATCGCAGAGGTGGGAGTCATGAAGACTTTCAGAGGGTAGGAAGCTACTTCTCATTCAGGATTCTTTTTTCCCTGAGAAACCACAGGGGAACCTCTTCCTTTGAATGCAGCACTGGAAATAGGGCAAGTTTCTAGATGATATTCCTAAAATAGCAAAACCATCAGAACTGCAAACTTTCAGGGGTATAACCAATTTTAAAAAAAGACTAGGCAAGTGCTATAGGGAAGAAAATCCTATCTTCACTTGTGCAAGAATTGTTTCTCAGCAACTTATGGCACAGAGGAAGAATTTTAGGTCAAGAAGTTGGTGGAAAATTTAACTAGAGATAATCATTTTTATTCTTAACATCACTATTATGGATCCTGGAGAAGGTCGAGGGCCTGTATCTGGAAAGTTCTTGTTTACTGAAACTCCAAGACGATAAAAACAGAGGGGGAAAGGACTTTGATTCTGGTTCTCTTGGCTTTCCCTCGATATGGTTTGTGGTGCTACACACATCTAAGATCCTCAAAAGTCTAACATTTTGACTGCATAGTTTTCTTAAAGGTTTTATGTTATTTATTTATTTTTTAGGAGAGGGGAAGGGAAGGAGAAAGAGAGGGAGAGAAACATCAATGGGCAAGAGAAACATTGATCAGTTTGCCTCTTGCATGCCCCCAACTGGGGACCTGGCCCACAACCCAGGCCTGTGACCTGACTGGGAATTGAACCAGCGACTCTTTGGTTTGCAGGATGACGCCCAGCCCACTGAGCCACACCAGTCAGGGCTTGACTGTGCGGTGTTTGCAGTTATCTTTTTATGTTACCCAATCAGCAAATGCCTTAATTTATTCCTCATAAAGTAGAAACATGCAAATAACTTAGTTAAAAAGCAAATCAGCACATGGATATATACAATTTTTCGAAAAGCCAAAGTCACATATATATACAAATGGTTGCACAAGCAAGAGGCAAATAATGACCCAATATTGAAAATTACTTAAATGAGACTTATCATTACCTTGCAATGCATGGAGAAGGTGCCTGCGCAGCTTTGGAAGAGCTCTGGAAGTGTTCGTTAAGAGTACGAGAATACTTTATTGCTCTGTCTTTTTTACAACGGAACATCGCCATGTTCAAAATCGACTGGCAACGCATGCTGCGAACAGAAGCAGAGCTGGGTGTCAGCACTACAGAAAGAGAACTGTCTAACCACCTAGTGGACACACTGGGTTTCCTCACCGGCACGAACAATCTCGCTGCCCTGTTCGCTGCCATCAGAACTAGACACCGGCCGGAAAACACAATTATACAAAGAAATAATTCAAGTCACTAGACCAAAGCAGTTTCTGAGTCACCAGTCAAACGGCAGTAGGTGCCATTTCGTAATAACTACCTATCAGTGGGATTAAGCCTGACCTTAATCTTTTACTGATCACCTTTCACTTTTCAATTTTTTCCCCAATTTTCATGCTAAGCAAAGAAATTTCAAAATCTTTTTTATAGCATCAAAAGATACGAAAGCAAATGTGATATTTTTCAGACAAAGAAAAAAAACGTACTCACCATAAAACAGCAAATATTTTCTCTTGTGTTGATGCTGTGGTGTCTGTGAAGGGCTTTAATGACATTATGAATCTGTGGGGAAACACAAAGAGAGATCAGGTCAGACAAAGCGGTCGGAAAATCCCTGACACAAAGACATCTTGCTATGTTCGTCCCGGCTTTATGTGCACTTTTTCCTGAGGATGTGGAGACGAGAGTATTGCAGAGGCTTTGCAGCAACAATGCAGGCCATTCAGAACACTGGGCGAGGACATGTCTCTTCTCTGGCCTGCCCACCTGCGTGAACCCAAGCAGACTGGTGTCCTGACTGGGTCCCTTGTTGCAATGTGGATGACAAAGGTGGGAACTTAAACTGAGAGGAGAGGGCATCTGATAAGAACACCAAACTGGAAAATCCAACCTCTCCCTGAAAGGTGTGGCGTTTCACAGTGCACTTGGCAAACGGTGTCGCTGGAACCAGTTTTTCTGTTCTAGCGTTCCTCTAGAATATAATTTCAGTTCAGGACAAAAAAAAAGTTCCTGGATCAGTAACTTTTTTCAGGTTCCCCTTTACTAAGCTGTCTTTGTACTAAGGTTCAAAAGGCTCACAGCAACAAAGGTGGGAAAAGAGAAGTCCTTCAGGGGATGGCAGAGTGACGGGGCACCTACTTAATGAGATCTTCGGTTTCAGAGTACACCGAGTAAGCTGACTTGGACGCCGGGCTCTCGGACTCCATGGCAATCCCGTACTCAATGAGGGACAAGGCAGCTTCCAGGTACTTAAAAGCCTTCCCAACCTTGTCCGTCTGTGGAAGAACACGGTCATTGTTAGGCCGAAGATAAGACAGGCTTTTATTCAGTTTCTCACCCACGTGCTTCCCTGAAACTTTCCGCCACTGTCACAGTTGAGTTCTGGCTGCAGAGAGTATGAGAGCAAACCAACTTAAAATGACTCCTGGCTCTGACCTACTGAAAACACTCTTCTAACACAAGTTCAGTATAAAAAAGAAAACAACTTTGTAATAGGACGACGCTCTCAAAACCTTAAAGCACATATTCAAACTAAGGCAATGAGTCCACAGTCCCCGGGTTACTAATTACTCATTATGTAATTTCCCTGAGAAATAGCTTATTCTGTCCCTCTAGAATAATGCAGGCACAAATTTCTTTCTATGAGTTGAAATTTATCTTCCAATAAGTAGAAGGTGTTATAGTTTGTAAGAATCTTAGACATTATGATAAACAATAATCATATGAATCTCACAGCACAACAGATTGCCTACTCTCCCATGCAAGTCAGGGCTAAGTATATACAGAGTTATGCCCTGGGCCAACAGGGATAAAACCCCAGTCTCTCTTTTTATTTTTTTATGATTTTACTTATTTATTTTTAGAGAGGGGGGAAGTGGGGGAGAAAGAGAGAGGGAGGGAAACATTGATCGGTTGCCTCCCATGGACGTCCTGACCAGGGACCAAACCGCAACCCAGGCATGTGGCCTGACCCGGAAGCAAACAGGCGACCTTTCTCATTGCCCAACCACCTGGGCCATTCTGGTCAGGGCAATCCCAGAGTCTCTGAGAGGGAAAATAGGAATATAAATGAAATTGGATATTGGTGGATACACATTTTATCACTTAACACCCTTCTCACTTAGTGGAATACAGCCAATTCACCTGAGACTGTGGCAAGCATCTCTTTTTATTTAACACATGGTGTGAGCACCAAACATCATAAGAGCAACTGATGAACACATTTCCAAGTTTGCAGTGTTTGCTAATGGTTTCAATCTGATGACATTAAGAAAGAATGAAAACTAAAGATGCAAGTGGAATATAAAAAGATAGTCACATATCAGCAAAGAAAAATGGTTTAGGGCTACTGATTTCAATTTTTTTAAATAACTTGACTTTAAAATATTTTTTTTCTAGAGAACTTCTGCTCAGAAAGATGGTAGCAGAAAGAAAAATCAAACTAGCATGGCCCAATTAATCAGCAGTACAAGGCCTTATTGGTTTACTTCACTATTGGGAATTTAACTCTTCAAATTTATTTTTTCAATACAATATCTTTCATGGAATTTCCAAAATTTATATTGGCTTTAGGTATAAACAAAAGAAACTACAATAAAGCAAGTTGTCGCTATCTACCTCCTTAAGTGTTTTATAAGGCCAATAATGCACATACACCTCAAAAAATTCAAAATGCATCTGCCTTTTGACCCAGCAATCCCACTTCTGGGAATATATCCGAAGGAACCAAACATGCTAATTTGAAAGAACATAAGCTCCCTATATTAACTGCAACATTATTTACAATCGCCAAGATACGGAATTTGCTCAAGTGTCCATCAGTAGATCAGTAGATAAAACCACCACGGGACATTTACACGATGGAATACTATTTGGATATAAAGAAGAAGAAAATTTATTACCCTTTGCAATAGCATGGATGGACCTGGAGAATATTAAGCTAAGTGAAATAAGCCAGTCAGAGAAAGACAAATACCATATGATTTCACTCATAGGTGGAATCTAATGAACAAACTGATCTAACAAGGGAAACGAGGGACAGACTCATAGATGGAGGCAGGATGGCAGCTAGTGGGGGGAGGGAAGGTTAGGGGGTGGAGGGACTGAGCAAAAAGGAAAAAGGGCTCATGGACAACAGCGTGATGATTGCTGGTGGGAGCAGTGTACGAGGGGACTAAATGGTAACGGAGAAAAATACAATTAAAAAAAGAAAAAAAAAAACAAAAAAAATAATGCACATATACCTGTGATAAACTACACGTGTCTCCTGACACAGTGTTCAAACAGTGGAGTTCTCATTTCTCTTCTCAACAGTGGGTGTAACACAGACATGAAATACACCCTTCTATAGTCAGTTGTGCATTTAACTATTTGGAATGTGAAATGGACATCTTTGAGAAACTGTGCAATTAAAGGAGAATATTACAAAGAGGCTGACCATTCAGGTCTTTGTCCAAACTGACATATTTTGACACCAAAATGAGACAGGACAATGGGATGCAACAGATGTAGATTAGGACAGGCCTGGGCACACTGGGAAGCATGGTCAGCTTAGGTGGGGAGCAGATGTGCCAACGTACAGATTAAAAGCAAAACAAAATTCCCTGAAGAATACTTCCTTTTGAATAATGAAGGAATCTAGTACATAAAGTGTCCAATGTCAAGACGAGTTTTAGAAAACTGGCTGACAAAATACCAAGTATTCTTTTTCAAAACTCAGAAGATTTATATAATGCTAGCAACAACCTTGGGAAGTTGGAGGGAGAAGAAAGAAAAAACGCTTTTGCTTGGCATGGTCTAAATCCTCTTAATCTGACTCAAATCACTCTGGCACAGGATCCCTTCAGACTTACTGGGGCTTGACAGCATCCAGCATGGTAAGGACTCCAACATTTTGTCCCAAATGTGGACCGGATCCCAGGGTCTCGGTCCAGCCCTCCCTAGCCTGAGAACAGATGCCCGTCTACAGATGGGCTGCGAGCGCTGGGCCACAGCCCTGAAGGCCACGGCGGATCGCCCCAGTCGGGCTCCCTGTGGGCCCGTGGAGCGCGCGGTCAGGTCTGCGTGTGAGGGAACAACAGCGACCCGCACTGCCCTCCTGTGGTGCACAGCTCAATGTACAGTGTTTGTCGGGGTTTGGGTTTGGGGAATACATTAAGTTTAAATGCTTAATTATGACAAAGGGCAAACAGAGTGTAGCCCTAATTATAGTGCAGCAGAGATATAAAAGCATATTTAATTATGTATGCAATTAAGAACAAAACCACTAACTTCCAGAAAGTCCAACAGCCACCAGGTAGCGAGTTCACACTTTTAAAGCATGTTTACCAGCTGCGCAATCACCTTCATCTGAAAACCCCCTCTGCCAGCCTGGTCTGCTGTTCCCTCAGGTTAGCCTCAAGGGCTTTAAGATAATTTTGGAATGCAAATAGGCTCCTCACCTTTTAAGACGTTTCAGGGTGAACACAAATAGACTGACTTCCAATAGTAGCGCTCATTTCTCATACCCAAAGAACTGGTCCAGGGGCACAGGGAAGCACTCATGTATTAAATAAAATACTACCAGGTGCATCGACTTTCGTTCATTTAGACATAAAACTTGTGACGACGCATTCTGTGTGTTTGTCCACGATCAGTTAATGGGTCAAAGAAAATGAATTCACTGAGAATCCCTTCGCCCTCACCCACTGAAATCCTGCCAAACTTTCTTCCGTTGTGGCCAACGCCAGCGCCCCTCCCACTATGGTTAGTGACGTGGAACACACCAGAACGAGACCACGAACATTCTGTCAGAAAACATTCTACGAAAGGGATAAAGAACCAAGACTGACCATTAACTCTGCTCTTTGCTTCAACTTTTTCGCCTCCTTCATGTGAAGATCTGCTCGTCTGAAAAAGAAGAGAAGATCAGGGGGACCACAGGAACCTGAAAATACAGGCTGGAGCGAGATGACTGGAGACTGAGAGAGGAAAAAGGGTGGGCGCAGACGGAGGGCAAAGAAGGGGAAAGGACAGGAGAAAGAAGAGATGGGCAGATAAAGGGTAAGCAGCATCTGGGACCTTACTTGTCAAACTTCACTCGAGGCTTCCCTGGTTTAGAGTTGCCATTCAGCAAAGAAGGCACTGGGAAAGGGTTTGCAGTATCTCCAGAAGATCCCTTCAAAAAACCATCATGAAGATCACACTCTAACATTTAAGGTCACTGACCTACATACACCATCCCTTTAAGGTAGCCCCAAGTAGTTTAAAACAAGGCGATCAGACACTACCCAGTTCAGCTGGGTCGACTGAACTGAAACCATGGGCTCTGACTACACTGAGGACTCAGAGAGATGCAAGACGAAGCTGTTCATATACTATTAACTACTTTTTACTCTCTTTCTAAAGAGTCAAACTTCAAACACAAACAACTATTGCCTTAATGAAAGTGGTGAATGGTTCTGAAGCATCATCAGGAACTTACCCAGTTTGGGAATTTAAAGATATATCAATATATCCCATTCCCCTACTTACTTTGTGTTCTGTAGAGCTTCCGGAGCCCTTCCCCTCTGCTTTTCTGCGCCTGGGGACAGGAGAGTCCTTTTGGTTGTCCTTGGTACTACTGGCACTTTTGGGAGGGTCCTGGCCACAGGAGTGTGCTTCCCGCCTTGGCCTCTTTTGTGCAGGCTTAGCTGGCTTCTGGGAGGACGACCCAAGTGTGGGGGGAAGCATTTCCTTCTTTGAGGGTTCAGAGGAGGGCCTGGGTATTCTGGAATGAAACATCACACAAAACTAAGTTAAAACAGAACATGAACCTCGTACCTTAGTTGTTTAATTAAAAGGCCACAATGGCTGGGAAGGACTAAGACGCCAGAAAGCGTGCACTCCGTCTCTGTGGAAAGGCCGAATTCCAGGGACTTTCTGATGTCTTTGAAAAGGGAAGTCCAGCTGACGAGTAACAGATAAAGTTCTGCGATCTGTGTCTACGCTTGCCGAGTCTGCCCGTGGTCTTAACGTTTCTGAACCAGCCAGCCTGCACAGCCACCCCCCACCCGCCCTCCTCTGACAGGCAGGCACCTTTACATCTGATTCCTCTCTCAGACCCCTCCCACACGGGGACACAATGCACTTGGTTTTGCCACATCATTTTATGAAGCAATTTCTTAAATAAATCCGAGAGAGTAACAGTTACTCTTTGTGACTCTGAACAACTTGTTGCCTGTCCTTGGGCCTTGGTTTCCAATTCTGCAAAGCAGGGACAGCAATGGCACCTTTCTTATTTTCATGTAAAAAACCCCTTTAGAAAGAAATGAATTCCAGGTTTTAAGGAAATTTTCCATTTTAAAACACTTTTGATAAATCCAAGTTTGTTGCCAAATGACCTGTTAATCTTTCTAAATTAAGGTCCTCAGGGATGAAAGCAAAGTGAAAAAATTAACACATCATCAAAGGGAGCCAGATTAATCTGGCTCATTCTGAATCAAGTTCATTAATCCACTCATTCCATTGCGGAAAACACTCTGCCACGTCAAGACCCCAGAAGACTTGATCATCACCTTTCAGGGTTGTCCCTACTCTCCGAACTCACTTTGTTTTAGAAGATTCCTTGTGGGAAGAGGAAGATGATGACTGTGATTTAGTCTCTTTCTCCAGTCTGACTTTCTTGCTCTCATGCTCTCTTTCTGCTTCACCCTGTAATTGTAGTAAAACAAAACACAATTGTACAGGCAAAATAGGAAAAAAATATACAGCAAATCCAAGGAGAATTAGACTTCTGGAGACATCCGTCTATACACACGACCACCTTCCAACGCCCTGCACTGCACGCGCATTTGGGGCGATGGTGGCAGGAACCTGGGCTCGCTGTGACCTGTGTGCACACCAGTTCTGCACGAGGAAGCACTGTTCTTTGTATCAGGAAGGGGAGGGTGTCGAGACCGCTGACAACGAGAATGAGTGGTAGGCTTCAACACATCGTGTGTTTTTCTAAAAATGAAAGAATCAATAAAACGCGCCTACTTACATCAAGTAACAACAGATGGTTCCATGACTAAGATTCCCTGGCTCCTTTCAAAAGAACCATCCATTCATACCCACTAATTTACTGGTCACGTAAAATTGAGAGTGAAGTATTCAAAGCTCACCCTTTCCTCCCTCCCGCCTTCCCTCCCTTTCTTTCTTAAGATTTTATTTATTTATTTTTAGAGAGAGGGAAAGGGAAAGAGAAGGAGAGGGAGAGAAACGTCGGTGTGCGAGAGAAACATTGACTGGTTGCCCCTTGCACACCCCCAACCAGGAACGGAGCCAACAACACTTTGGTCTGGAGCGTGACACCCACCCCACTGAGCTACACCAGGCAGGGGCTCAGCCTGTCTCCTAATGAAAACACAAGCACAGTGTAAAAACAAAACAGGCTACAAAAGCATCTGTCCAGATGCTTTGGAGACAGGTCCAGAAAGACACAACAAAATAAGAATAGTTGCTCTGGGATTCTGGTGAACTTTTTCTTCCAATGATACTATTTTTAAAAAAGTACTGTCTTTATATTTTTCTCTACACATATAGACTCATGTTTTTATTTTTCAAGACATTTGACAGAAAATGAAGAATTGCAAATATGATTTCAGTGAGACGGGATATTTAATTCTACAGGAGTTAAGTGCCTCAAAACACCCCTTTTATACCAACTAAAGTGCGAGACAAACACACGAAATCACTAAGAGAACGAAGAATTCTTCACGGTGCAAGCCTGCCACGTTCCTGTGCTCAGCCGTCAGCATGCACACCGAGTCTACAAACGGTTCACCGTGTGGACCCAGCGGTGGCCTCCTTCCCCACCGGTCTGGGCGCAGGCCCCGCCCCACGGGAAGGAGCCACTGCCTCCCCAGCATGTGACAGTGAAGGGACTAGTGGGAGTCCTTCAATTAATTCCAATGCACATTTAGAATTAGACTCCTCCAACTGTCAGCTCACTGAGATAGAAATCTGGGACACCGCCTGTCAATCTAGGACAATCCCTTAAAGGTCCTTCCTTAAAGCCTTAAAGGAAAAACATTCTTCAAGTTAACTGCTTGGAGGAGGCCCCAGTTTCCACCACTGTCTCTCTTTTGTTCCCTGAACATCTCCAAGAAAAATGACTAAATTGAGACCTGTAGGCTTAAGCTCTGCCCCAATACTAACAGCAGCCTGGCCCTGCTCAAAAGACAGGGAAACAGAGAAAACATGCCCACACCGTGCACTCCGCACTCAGGAGGTGCCAGAGTGTGCGTTTCCCGTCAGCCTTTCATCAGCTTCTCAGGAAAATGCTTCATTTCTTGTCTCAGAATGGATCATTTCAGGTGGCTTATAAAGATACTTGGTTTTAATCTCTTGGTGCGCACACGGTGAGACAGTAAGGAGGGGAAGGCATGCGCCTCCAGAGGCCGTCAGCTCTGCACCGCCTTGCACACCATCTGTGGGCCTCGCTTAGGCCGTGCGAGGGCATGGCTAGTCCCGAGTGACTAGGGATGCTGAAGACTTAGCGCAAGAAAGGGAAATGTGATTTTTATTTTGACTAAAGGTTAAAATGGTATTTTAGATATCAGATACAATAGTTAAAACTATTTAACTGGTTTTCTTTTTATATTTTTATATATTTTAACGTGGTTGCTGGAAAACTGCAGATTGCACATGTGGCTCACACTTATTTCTCATGGACAGTGCTGCTCTCCACACCCTCCCAGAGGTGGTCTGCACACTGGGCTCCGAGCTCCCAACCCACCGACGGAAAGAAGGAACTACACGATGTGCGGGTGAGGCAAGATACAAACGAGTCAGGCCCTCAAAAACACGACTGTTCACTACAGAAGACTGGAGGAGAAGTATCTTGAGGGACCCAACAAGGAGGTAAAATGTGACGTATAAATCAGCACAATCTGAAGACCCAACTGAAACACACCAGGAACTGTCACCAGCCGCTCCTCCGGTGGCTTTCAGCCAGTGGGAGCAGAGTCCCGAAGCATCGTTCAGAAATGCACGCCTGCGGGGTGCTCTGCCGGCACACAGGCTGCCCCCAGCAATCCATCCTGGTGACACTTGGGAGTCGGTCAGTGTTGGCAGAGAAAAAAGAATCAACTGGAAATGACTGGGTCAAGAGAGGACCCCACTGCACCCTCCTCATCACTTAACCTACTGTGTCCCGGGGGGTCTGCCACCAGCGGGCCTAGTGAGTTCTCTTGAGTTTTAGATTAAAGACCGCAAAACTGGCCCAGCAAGCAATGCAAGAAGATGGAAAACTTACCTTTGGGAAAAGCCCCAGAATTTGCTAAAATATCCAGACAGATATTGTACATGAGGAAGTCAGTAATGCACATTAACTTTTTGCAATGGAAGGTATCTCTAGGTACATGATGATATGTAAGACCCTGAGGAAAAACTAAGCATAAACTGTCTACGAGGTTACTTCCTTAGGAAAATACCAGACCCCAGGGGTGGATGAGCATTAACTTGTCTGCGTATTTTCATGCTGCTTAGGACTTGCTAATTATGACCATAAATCAAAGTGGCAGACCTTCTAACCACACATGAAAATAAGATTCATAGTGACTCATTCGTCACAAACTGGTTGTTGTAACCCTGGCTTGTGCCAATGAGTGACTCAAAGAACAGCCGAAACACAGGAAATCAGTAAATACTGATTTCAAGGCTAGCATTAAAACTGTTGGCACTCACTAGGATAATGTGCTTTATGTCGACATGGTGGAACTTAGGAGCTGATAATGTTCAGTAAGCTGGTAGGAAACAGCCATTAAACCAAAGAAAGCAAAGATCCGCTTCTGTCCCCTCTGCTTGCTTGACTGAGTCCAAGCCCATGGGCTTGAGGTTAATATTTCTGCACACTGTGCACTTGGGACCCTGTCATCTTCCGTCTGGAGTAGTCGCAGTGGCTTCCCCAGAGCAGGCACTTGGTTAAGTGTTTGTTAACTGGCACAGCAATGAAGTTTGGCAGCTGAAGGCACGGCTGAGGTCCCTGGATGGTTTTAGGAAGAGGGAGCCTTGCAATACTGGGTGGCAGGAAATGCAGACTTGAATTTCCAGACTGGAAAACAGGAAGGAGGCAAGGAGTCTTTGAGATTTTTCTAGATCAAGGAGCTATTTCAAAATGAGGTGAGAGTAATGTACTTCTCTTAAAGAGAAAAAAGACGTCTCCTCTGCCCTGTGGCTTATCCCAGACCAACCCCCACTTCAGGGAGCCTTGTCTGAGTCCTGGGAGTCAGAAGGTACCCTCCCCAGGAGGGTGTCTCAGTTGGTGCTGCACCAACAACAAAAGGAGGCCGAGCTGGTCCTAACCGACTTGTTTGCTTTTCTTAACCTGTTGGGTCAGGCAGCCCTGCATTATCTGCCAAAAGTGCCCCACCCACAGAGTAGAGCAAAGGGCAGAAAAAAGTCCATAAAAGGAAGAGCTGGGACTGCGCTACGACAAGGTGGTTTCTGGGAGAGACCGCTGCAGGGCCGCCTGCAGCCCGCCCCGCACCTGGCTCCCCACCTAGGTACTGCCTGTATGAAGCAGGGAAGTGAAGGCGACTTTCCAGAACTGACACTCATTTCAGGCCACCGTGTGTCTAACAGGTGTTAGGATAGTGTACTGGGAACTTGGCTGTGATGGAGAGAGATGAGGAGCATCTGAAAGAGAAAGTGAAGTGGAGAAGGGGTGTGGGAGTGGGTGCGGGAGGGAGCACCAGGCTGTGGGCAATAGAGGGACTGACCAGGGATGACACTAGAGCTGCCAGAGTCAGTACAACGGCCTTGAACTGTGATCTTGTGACTCTCTCCAAGGCACCGTCCCCCACTAGACATTTGTAAAAGAAAATAACTGGTGGGCACCTGAGCTCCGAATCTTTTACTAAGCACCCAGGTGATGTTTGAGTCTCTTAGCTCTCATCCGCATCAGGCAGTGGCTGAACAACTGACCTATGAGGTCTTGGCTGTTAAATTCAAAGACTACCATTTTCTCCCACAGGGAAGCAAAGAGCGGGGTAGCAGGAAAGCAAAGGAAATGGAGAAGCAGCCTGTGGGGACGGGCCTTCAGGTACTTCTCCAGGATGAGCCTCTGCAGGAGGCTCGATAAGAAGATGACACAGCGGATGCCAAGCCCGAGCCGGCACCAAGAACGGGGGCAGGACTCACTGAGAAGACAGGGTATGGTCACTGGGACAAGTTCTAGAGAAAAGGAAAATTAGTCCACCTTCTCTTCCTCTTTAAGGTGAGAGAACAGACAGGCATGGCTTAAAACAGTCTTAACATGCACATGGTTACAGTGCTCTTAGAGTAACTACTGAGCACAAAGAAATTAGATTGAAGTAGCTTCAGGAAATGATGACTGACTTTTCAAACCCTTGATTTTGAAAGATAGTAACTGACAATGTTATCTGGAGAAAAATCCAAGAAAAGACAGTCAGACCTTGGATGGAAGGGAAGGCCTGAGCCAACAACCATCCTCAAGCAGTAAAAATACACATTTTGCTACCACATCCCGTAACTGCCCCTCCCACGCCTCAAAACACAGATAAATGACCACACTGAAATTTGTTCCCAACAACGTCAAACCTTCTTAGTAAAGCATTCAGATAAAGGAAACTACGTGAATGAGTGTACCTCCTGTCCTGTTATTTATGGAAATGACTATTAAGACAGTGTAGCATTTTTTGGAAAGGCAATTTATAAAACAATGGAATTAAATGACATATTAGTTGTAGAAGTGCCCGGAACAATGCCAAGTGCACACCGGGAGCTCTGTGCACACCACGCGCATTTTTAGAATACTCCAGTTGCACTGGCCTGATTGTCTATTATATTGTGCTTCTCAACTTCAGTTTTTCTTTCAAATCTGGAAAACATAATCTTGGTATAAAAATTATTTAAAAGAAAAAAATAAGCTGTATTTTAAATTCTAAACTATAATCAGGATGAACTTCTGTAGTTTATGTAAAGAGCACTGTGTGTTCATGCCTATTAACCCTCACAATTTTCTCCACTTTTCCTCATAAATTGTTCCCTACCCACTCCATTAAAGTAGTAAAATTATGTATATATTTTTGCGTGTACATATATATCTTTCTTCAAAATTGTTTTTATTGATTTTAGAGAGAGGGAGGGAGGGACGGAGAAACGGGGGAGGGTCAGACACAGACAGACATCAATTTTTTGTTCCACTTATTGATGCATTCATTCATTAGTTGATTCTCGTACGTGCCCTGACCAGGGATCAAACCCACAACCTTTGGCATATTGGACGATGCTCTAACCAACTGAGCTACCCAGCCAGGGCTCTGTGTGTGTGTGTGTGTTTCTATAGATGCCACATCTGATGGCTTCATCACAGCTATAATCACCTTTAACTCTTTATGATAATCTTCTCACACTTTTAAATTTAAAATGGCTTCAAGGATCTGATTACCCTCTGAAAATGCTTGCTAAATTTTATGCCAGGAGAGGATCAGACACTAAAGGGCCTTTAGATAAAAATACTAAATTCCACTAATGTGAAAGATCAGGCACATTCAACTACTCTTACTACACCCTCACAGGGCTTTTTCTGGTGATCACACTTAAAATAAAGAGCACAGACAAGTCTCCACTACCCAAACTGGGGGAAAGTGCCCAAACTTAACAAGAGGACAGCCCTGCCTGCCTCTGCTGAAGCTCCCAGGGCCCCGCGCTGGTCTGCCCAAGGGTGCAGCTGAGGCCCCGACCAGAGGATTTGGAGTCCTGACAGGAAGGGGGAGCCTGCCCCACGCGGAGAAGGACCTGAGGCTAATGATGTTCAACACTAGTCATACCTGGAACCCAGCAGGAAGTAAAACCAAATGACACATGATCCTCTGATCACAAAATAGGTATACAGTGAGCTGATTTTTTATATTTATCTGAAAGCTTCTAAGTAACATTTTTAACTAATGACATATTGGGTTAGTCAAAAATCCATTTAGTTTTTTCCGTAAGACAAAAGACACAGTTTTCATTTTCACCGATAACTTTATTGATTTGGATATTTTGATTACGTCGGCCATCTCCCAACTGTCATAATATTGATTGTTCTCAGTTAATGTCTCGATTGGATCACTATCAACTTCAGCTGGTCTACCTGACCATGGAGCATCGTCCAGCGAGAAATCTCCAGCACGAAACTTCACAAACCACTTTTGACATGTTCAGCCAGTCACAGCACCTTCTCCATACACTGTACAAATCTTTTTTTGAGTTTCAGTTGTGTTTTTACCTTTCTTGAAATAATAAAGTATAATAAGTAAAAACACTGCATATTTTCTTCCATCTTCAATATTAAAATGGCTGCACAAAAAATTCACCAATTTTGGTCTAAGTTTTTAAAAATGCATCGCTGATAGGACAGCTGTCAGAATACAATCTAACAAAATTGTTTCGAATGAAGAAAGACAACTAACACTACTATAACCACTGTACAGGAAAAAACACACTTTTTGGCCAACCCAATATTAAAACTTAAAGCAAGGAACTCCTGGTTGCCTAGGCGATGACACCTAAACACAGCACTGAGGGAACTTCTCTACCCAAAGAACTAGCTTTGTGTGATGGCCCCATGGTAAGGCTCTGCTGCAGGGGTTCCCAGACCCTAAGACATTAGGATTAATTCCTAATCCTAGTTTGAGGGGTTTAAGGGTGCACACCCTCCCATCAATCAGTACTGCAAGCTCCTCAGGGGACCGCAGTGACAAGCCAGGGTCTGCAACCGCTGGTTCTGACCCCGAACCCGTCAATGCCACAGCAGAAGGGGAGACTATTCCCAGGGCCAGAGCACTCGGCGGCTTGCCAGGGCTTTGCAGAAAGCATCCACTGGACTGAGGTGAGGGGCTCGTTATTTCTCTACCCCCCACTCAGAAAGATGCACGAGCCACCCCAGCGGAGCTCAGCCAAGGGCTGGGGACAGCGGTTAGAGGGCAGAGTGCACATACTCGGCAGGGAGAGCTGAGGTTCCCTTGCTGGCGCTGCGAGCAATGCTTCCAGATTTGCAGAGCACGGGATAGGCTGGGAACTGTCTGGGGGAGCTCCGATTTCTAGCACTTTCACCTAACCTGGTTAGGAAGCATTCTAAAAGCTGACACTTCTCACTCCAGCTCATGCGGAAGGTTAGTGTTGGAAACGGGACAGGACCATGGTAGCTGGGGGGAGAGGTGACAACAAGATTTCTCCGGAGAAGGGGGCACATGAGTGTGTTTTTGCAGTCTTTTCAGGCACATCAAATGCAGGGACCTTTTTCCAAGCCAGGGCCACCATGATTTCCTCCATTGAGTGTGCACCCTTCGCACACAAACACTGTTTTACGGCTTTCTGGCACGGGGCAGAATACGCCCTCCCCCGGCTGGGACAGCGCCCGGGAGCACCTGGCCCCACCCCACTCCGAGGGCCGGCTGCAGTCCAGGTGGCAACGCCCTCGGGGCCCCTCCACGAGGCTCTGCGGAAAACAGTCACCCTTACTATTTGTTAAAGTCATGTTGTATTTTTAACCTGGTGGAGTAATCAGATGCATCACCGACCTGACAGCAGACTTCTTGATCTCTCTGTCCTTTGTTATTCTTAGCTCGACTTCCACAACTGAGCAAGGAGTTTCTTCTGTGGTTACAAGAGTGTTACAATTCCTACCCCTCCTCAGCAGGAAGAGGTGGCTCTTGTAGGGCCTCTCACTCTGAATCTGGGGCAGGCTGGCTTGGCAATGCCAGTGGGGAAGAACTCACCAATCCTTCATCAAGAAACAGCTAACACACCCTCCCAGGAGCTCAACGATTAGGAATAAAGAAAGGAAGGAGACTGCCCAAAACAGCGATATGTCCATGTAACTGAGGGTCTAAGTAATGCCGAGATACTTTTTGTACTATGCTCCTTTTTTAAGTGAAACTTCCAAAAATTGTAATAAATAAAATGACGGGTTTTTAATACTTAACAATGTACCGTTCCCGCCTGTGCTAGTCAACAAGATGTCCTAACCGTAAGTTTGATACAATAGCACTAAAACCTTTCTAAATAATCTTCTGCTTATTAGTGGAAGTCAATAGTGGAGGTCACAGATCCTAAATCTGTGTTCAGATCCGAGGGAGCATGTGGCCTGACGCAGGGTCGTCATGAAAAAGACCACCCTGCAGGAGTAAAATTGAGCATAGGGCAATGCTTTCAGGAACTCAGAATACTAATTAACATTTCAATTCACGTAAGGTTCATAATTTCTAGAGCAAAATCAAATGAGCCAGGTAGTAAATATGGATGTTATCAGAATAAATAAAAATGTGCCCCGCATGCTGTATTACCCTAAAATAAGGCATCTTTCTCAATCAGTGCCTCGTCTTTCCTCAGACCAGCCAGACTGCGGGCGGCATCTGGCACGCGGCGCTGCCTGGCTGGACGGTGGGAAGCAGCCCAGTCTGCAACAGAGGAGTGACTGGCTGAGGAGTGAGGCCTATCTCGGATCCAAGCAAAGGCTGCCAGGCTCCGCTAGGACGACTCAGGGCTGCAACCCAGGGCCAGGCAGAGGCAGCCCGAAGCCAACCGCAGGTACAAGCTACACGGTAGGGAAAGGCCAGCCCCTACTTACCTTTCTCTTCTTGGCCAACTTGCTTGAGTTGTCTGAGCTTCTCTTCTCCGAATCCAGCTTCTTCCCGGCCGACGGCTGTTTGTCCTCCGGTTTCCTCTGGCGGCTGCCCTTCCCAGGTGGCTGGGGCACCCAAGAGAGGAGGTCGAGGGTTATCTTCACCGTCAAGCTTTGTGGGGGAGGGGTGTCCCTGAGTGGGGAGAGCAGCTTGGTGTCTCTCGAAGGCACCGGGAGTTTGTCCTTCCTGCGGTCCTCCTGCACCACCACTGCCCGGCGACAGCCACTAGTCCTGCCACCAATGCCACTGTCGTGTGTGGGACCCTGGCTCTGAGTCAGGGGAACGAGGGCCAAATGCTCAGGGCTCCTGTCCTCCACATTGTCATTCGGGGGCTCAGGACCCAAGGGCGCCTTCGAGGGGGCCGGGGGCCCACCCTTGTGCTTCTTCTTTGCGCTGGGGGCCGGCACAGCTGGTTTAGGTTCTCTGCTGTCTCCGGCACGGGGTCTCCCTTTCGTCTTCACCTTGGGCTTTTCCTTGGAAGGCTGGTCCTTGGATCCACGGGGAAGTCCCGGCTCACTCTCCACCTGCAAGCCGGCCCGAGAGTCCACAGGGGCAGAGGCCTTGATGGGGTTTTTGGGTTGTTTGGTTCCAACAGTCTGCCGCTGCGGCAGCTCCTGTTGGGCGGGGGACTTCTGAGAGCTCCTCTTGCCAGTGTGAGGTCCTTCAGGAGGGACCCGGGGGGCTCTGCCAGAGCCTTTGGGGGGAGGATCTTTGGGTTCCGAAGGCTCGTGACTGGTGGTGCCACCCTCACCACCCTTGCCCTTCTCGTCTGGGTGCTGAGGGGGTGGTTCTGCGCTCCCCAGGGCCTCTGGTGGCACTGCCGGCTGGCTGACTTTGGTCAGCCAGTTGTCTAGCTGCCATTTGTTTGTTGTAGGAGGTTCGGGCTAGAAATAAGAAAAAAGAGAAAGGACCAAAGGTTAATACAATAACCAATTCTTCCCTCAGTTACTCACCCTACCCACAGTACCATCCTCCCACACTTAATCATTCCACACTTCAGATCAGGTGCTTTTTATCCTCCTCAAATTACAGGTCACGATCTATAAAGACTGACTCTGAAACCAACCTTTCAATTTGTTGTGCTACAGGAATTTTGCTTTGGCAGATATTGACTAATAACAGACCGTTAAGTATTGACCAATGCAGACCGCTGGCCTGTGGAGAAATCTTTACAACGTAAATATTTTGTTCTAATGGGAGTCACAGTATTAACAGTAATTAATATTTTGTTCTCATGGTAATCACAGTTATATAAACAGAACTGACACACTTTTTTGGTTCGCAAACTATTCTATCAGAAAACAATAGGGAATAAAAAGAAGCCTTTCATCCAGGATTTTCAGAAGAAAGGTGATGGAGAAACTAAGCCTTGGTGACTAGCTACAGGTTTCATGCTTCATCTTCACACACTTTTCAACTAAAACTTAGTTTCTCGAGACTAGATAACATTTCTCTTATTTAGTTAAAAACATTATAAGCATTCCTCTGTAAAAAGGTTTTCGGTATATCAAGACAGATACCGATTTTCAAATCTAACACCTTAATAAAAAGAATCGAGCAAGCTCACGTTAGATGAGCACCCACCTGTCCCGTGTGAATTCTTTAAAAATCGAGCATTTTGTCTCTCTGTCACAGGCAGTGTGAGCTGAAGGAGGCCCACCTCTCTAAGACTCACAGGCAGGCTTCAAAGCACACAATCCAGAGCAATGAGATTACGCTGATTATCTGTGCAACTGGTCAGGCAGATAAACAGGCATTCCTGACACCTCCTGTTACCTCGACGGCTGTTTAAATCTGTGCTGTCGACAGATGGTCGGTGCATCCCTCTGTCCCTCTCCAGCCAGGTGTTAGGGTTTATTAACAGAAGGACAGAGACCTCTCCATCTCCAAGTTCCACTATTGGGTCTCACATACGGTGGTATATGTGGAGGTGGCTATTTGAGCATTCCTATAGGTGTATTACTGTGCCCATAAATATGCCATATAAAAATGTCAGTGTCTAATAGGGTAAGCAATGAATGAGCGCACTTTTTTAAAGGGCAGCACCTCATTCACGCTACATGTTTTTCTTTCATCTGACAGGCGGTTTATCGTGGGGACTAAATCACATACACAATGCGCCAGAAAGTTAGCTAAAAGATGCTCCGCACAGGGTCTAACTGACTCAGTTATGGATAAGGGGATCCCTCCAGGAGGTGGACAATATTTTACAGGGAAGATTGCTAACAATTTTCCCAAGTGAAATATCCCGAATGTTCAGCTCTATAAAAACATGCAAACTTAATACATACAAGACATATGAATATAATTTAAAGGCTTTCAGGCTAGAAAAAAGGTAATTAAGTATGACTGAAACAGGATAGAACTAGCAGGAACTTTAAGGAACCAGATGAGTCCATGCTTCGGCAGAAAGATGGCTCCATAACTGCTTTCCTGTTCTCCCCACGTTGCTGCTTAGGGTAACGCCTCTCCTTTGCGGTTCCCTGTCCCTACGTCAGCTCCATACCCAGGCTCGCACCTGATTTTTCAGAGCAAGGAGGAAGGGAAGAAAGGGACTACGCTCCTACGTGCCAGAAATTCTGTCATGTGTAATCTAAAACTGAGTTCAATATTCTAACAAGACAGGGTGACTGTTAAGGGTGGAGAGGAGATTAGCACACAATTCCTACTTGTCAAACACTGTTTCCTGAGAAAGCTTGGGGGTGTGGCAACACTAGTGGTTAAGGGGGGACAGAGCACTGGGAGATCCCACGTGACAATCACATCGGGAACCAAACCCTGCTAACCCCTTCCTGGGAGAGGTATGGGCACGCCTGGCCAAGGCTTCGGGTGCAGCTGCACTCCGGCCACTGGCATGCTATCCAGAGAAGTGTGTACACGGGAACCAATGAGAAAAGTCTGTTCCGGCAGAGATATCATCTGCCTTTTCTGTCCCCAAACAGGACACTGTAAGGTACGTTTAGCAGTCCCCCAATGGAACGTCCTGGTTACAGAAATAAAACACATTTTCTTCCACTGCAGTCCTAAAATGTGCAGAGGGCAGGCGTACGGCCCGACTGCAGAGTCAAATGAGCTGGTGTGCCCAGATGGAGGGACGGGGGTGGGGGCAAGCCCTCCTGTGCACCTGCTTGTGAGATGGACAGAAACCCTTCAAGATCAGGTACTGTTTTCGCTGTTGGAATGGGGGAACCTTCTACGCAAGGAACCGACTACAAATAGACTTTTAAATGAACTTTAAGTGTGCAAGTGCTGAACAGGATCAAGGTTTGAGCTTCTGTTTTCCCCTCAGCCTTTCCCCATGCTCTGTCCCCAGCCCCCTAGGGCTGTGGCAGCCCACACACTGCACAATGGAAGTGAAAAACTATGGTACATTTTCATTAAGCATTTTAATAAATGTTTGACCGTATGTCCCTTTCTCTTTCCTAATTTTTCAAATTGGCACAAGTTCACATATTTTAGAATTAATTATGATTTTGTATAAAAACCTCTGAGCTATGTACAATATATGACCACTTTTCTAGTAAAACATCATAGTTGTGAGGGAGTATGCATCCAAGAACTAAAAGAAAAAAGAAAAAGAGGAGGGAGAGAAGCAGCATGATCCGGTAGGAAATAAAAAGACTTCAGAGTTAAAGGGCTGTGGGTTTGACTCTTCAGAGCTGCTTTCTTTACCGGGGAAAAGCAAGCTACCAACCCTTTAGGGTTGTGGGAGGGTTAAGAACCTCACAGGCAATCAACCAAGGTAATTAACCACCAAAGAAACAGACAATGAGCAGATGAGAAAACTAAGCATATCCTTCAATAACGGAGAACAGAATCATTTTTCCCCCCCGAACTTTACTTAAACAGTAAAAAGGTGAATTGTCCCATATATTTTCAAAAGCTGAGATTTATATTTTGATCCCGTCTATAAAGCAAACACTGAAGTCTGCTTTTCCCAAGTTCACCACCAGCTCATTTGGCAAGCATATAACATTTCAGATTCTCATGAGATTACTAAAGTACTGCATCAAATGAATTTAAAATCCAGCCATAAAAAGCAAATTTCTCAGCATTAAAAATAGAATTTAAAAAAGGGTTATATACAGAATTCATGTTACTCTCAACTAATACAGGAGACTGACAACAAAGAAAATATTCATTTTAAAAGGAAAGGAAAGGAATTAAATACCTCCAGGAAAATTAAAGGTTTAAAATGCAGGCAAAGACAAAATATTTCTAGGGAAGTCAAACCTCAGTATAAAACATACATACCGTACCAAGTCTAGACTTGCACTCCAATACAAAAGTACAAATGTGAACCTATTTAGTAAGGCTGTTAAAACAATAATAAAGTGGGCTCTTTCTCCCCCCAACTCGCCATCTGTGGTGGAACTGCAGCCAAGATGCAGATTTTTGTGAAAACCCTTATGGGGAAGAACACTCTGAAGGTCGAACCCTCAGGTACAAGAGAAAACGTAAAGGCCAAGCAAGATGCAGGATAAAGCAGGAATTCCTCCTGACACGCAAAGACTGATCTTGGCTGGCAAGCCACTGAAAGACTGACGCACTTTGTCTGACCGCAACATTCAAAAGCAGTCCACTCTTCGTCTTGTGCCGAGGCTTCATGGCAGGGCTAAGAAAATGAGGAAGTCTGACACCACTCCCAAGAAGAACAAGCACAGGAGAAAGAAGGTCAAGCTGGCTGTCTCCACGCACTACCCGGTGGGTGGGAATGGCAGAGTCAGCCGCCTTCACTGAGAGCACCCTTCCGGTAAATGTGGTGCTGGAGGCTTTCTGGCCAGCCACTCCGACGGACGTTGTTGTGGCACGTGTTGTCTGCCCTACCGCTTCCAACAACCCAGGCTGGACATAGGTTAATAAAAGATATGAACTAACATTTTAAATAAATAACGATAAAGAGAATAAAAATTAAAAATGAAGTAGGATAGGAACATTTATTTATTTTTTATCTAAGAGTTTTCAGTAACCTCTTGAGCAAGGCGACATAACTGTTTCTCTAAATCAAATTCCAGAGTAATCTTTCTTTAAAATTTCAACTATTGCCGCTTCCACTTTATTTGAACGTAACCATATTATTTAGTTGAATTCTGTTCCTTCCATCAGTAACATAAGGAGCATGTAGATTTTTCTTACTGAACCAGGTGAGACACAAAGCGAAGATCTCATACACATTAACAGTGAACAATCACATAATTTTTCTGCAGAGCATATTCAATACCTTTTTCCCTGGGGCACAGAAAGATTATTTCAATAGCAATTAGTATCACACAAGGAAACAAAGAACCCCCAGAAACACAGAGAGCGGTTTCTAAAATCTGAAAGGCACTCCAAGTGCAGTTAATGCTGATCTATGTTTATTCACTCCAAAAGAATATTTATTGAGCAATTACTCCGGGTCAGACATAAACTCATATCTAATCAAAACTGACACTCGGTTCTGCTGTCAGCCTCCCTGGCCCTCAGACACGGCTCTTAAACCTCACTACGTGGTCTCCGGATGGAGTCGGTCAGTGCTCTAGCGGAACTAACTGCTTTGCTTTCTCAACAGCAGAGACAAATACTGAGAACTTTAACACTTTCTTAATCAGAAATTTTCACTTTCCAGAATTCCCATCTTAACTGTGTGGAGTAACTTTCCCTACACGAGCTGGTCCAGTTCACCCAAATGCCTTCCCTTTTTGCCAAGCCTTCTCTAGCACAAGTTTCACATCGCTACTCTGTCTTGAGGGCATTTGGCAACCCCATTAGTGGTTACTAAACTTCTCGTGCATCAACAATCCAGTAGGTAGCATAAGTTCTCTAGAAAAATGTAGTGCTTGAGATTTTCAATCTCATCTGTTTATCTTTACACTATTTCCCAAGGGCGGTGACAGGCAAACACAATTATCCCTGTTTTCCACGGGGCAGAGGGCGCAAAGAAACACAGCCCTGGCAAAACCACTTCACCATCATTTTAATGGCTTCTAGTGAATCAAAAATAGAACCTCTGAAGACTCATTTGTAGTGCATGTTCCTGCCCTTGGCTAAATCAGGCTGCCTCCTTTTGATTTCCTTAATTCACGCATTCCTGAAATTTCAAAAAGAATACTCATTAATATTAAAACAGCAGTCTACTAAAACTGAGTTTTCTGTTCAAAAGGAAATGGTGTGCAAACATTCTTAATGAGTTGCCTTTCAAAACACACTAGCAGCAACAGAGAAGAACCTATCGTTTTAAACAGGAGAGAGAAGGCCTGTCCCCCAAAGCTCCCCTGCCAAACCTTTGGTGAGAAATAAGTAAACAGAAACAGCTGGTTCCACACCAAGTAGGATACACACACTGCCCCAGGGGACAAAACCACTCAGTCCCACGGTCTGGCCCACCGCGGACCTTAAGATGGCCTCCTGGAAGGGACACGGTACCTCGGGAGCTGGAGGTCCACGGGGCTCACTCTCCTCGCTGTCACTCGAGCTGCTCTCGCTCTCCGAGTCCGAGGAGCTGTCTGAGTCACTGGTACTCTCTGACTCTGTGCCACTGGAATGTGCTGAGGCCGCTGCTTCTGGAAGCGCCTGTGCAGCGCTGCAAAGCGACCAGAAGAGATCATCTGAAGACGCCACGCACGGTGGATTTTCCCCTCTTTCTTTATTTCCTGCTTTGCTCATTTTTCTGCTACTCAAAACAAAAAGCTTCAATATTACCACGCATTACTAAATTACTGTATCATCCAATTGACAGAAAGGTCTATAATGGCTCAAAAATCAGCAAAAAAAAACAAACAAAAAAAAAACCCCAAAACAAACACAACCCTTAAAATAGCTCACCTGAACACTCTATAAAAGAGAAGCCTATGGAATCTTGCTCCTGAAAACATGTCAAGCTACACTAATTTCACTTAGATGCTGGGTGCTTTCTATTAGGGGTTCATACACCGTGGCCTGCACTGGCTGCCTGTTTTCCTAAATAAAGTTTAACTGGAACACATCCAGACCTATTATTTCATGTATTATCTATGTCTGATTTTCTACTGCAAAAGCCAAGTTGACTAGCTTTAGCACATATTGTGTGGCCCAGAAAGCCCGAAATATTTACTTTCTGACACTTTAAGTTTGCTGACCCCTGGTAATCCAAACAAGTTAATTAAGAAAGAATAGCAAATACATTAAAATCTCCCTCTATATAGAGGGAGTCCATATGAGAACTGTACAGTAGCCAGAGACTACTGAATATAAATGGTGTTCCTTTGCAAAGTGACTTCAAAAGCAAGCCAGTCACACTCTTAGGCAGAATTATAGAATAGGCCGTTCTTTACAAGTAGCTTAGGATAATGCACAAATACCAGCTGAAGTAGAGATTACCCACTCCAAGTTTTCAAAATAGGAAAATAACTACGTCAGCAGAGAAAACACTGCTGGACTCATACAGAATTTCAAAATATATCCGAACACCTTGCCTTTGATGGAATTAGCAAAAGCAGTGAATCAATACCTATACTCTCGAAAGCCTCCAAGTCTACCTAAAATATTAAATTTGTTAAATAAAATTATATTAGGATAAGTAGAACTTTTAAAATATAATAAAACTACTAGTGGAGATCATTTTAAAACAAACACACTATACTATGACATAATTCCTCACATAAACGCTGCCTCAAGTTCAAGATCGTTTTCACACTGGCAGCTAACGAGCCTAAGTCAGTGATGATCAGAATGATCACGGCTCTCAGTGTTATTCCTGCCTCTGATTTATCCTCACTTGGTTTTTCCTATTTTCTTTTCCTATACTTTTAAGTCAGGCTACTTTGCCATATTTAGTGAGTCGTTATAAGCCACTGGAAATTACTGAACTAAATGGAATATAAATAAATGAGCAGAGCTTATGAATCCATAAGACCTTGCACAATTACTTGGGCTTCCTCCACATTAACCGTAACATCACATGGACGCGATGGTCTTTATTGCTGAGCTTGGCTCAGAACGGATGCCCACATCCCAAGGGAGTCACACAGCTACGGTGCAATAACTCTTCTCTGTCCGTGAGGTTAGGTATTGGCAAATTAAATCATTAAATTTAGTACCAGAGGTAGTTTAGATAGTTTCCATTTCCAAAAATCAAAACATAATGTTTTCTAAAACATAGTGAAGCTGTTTACTAAATGGAAACAGTGCCATCTCCATCACACTAAAATGTACTTACTGCCAGTCCATTTACAAAGCAACTGTAACCGAAAATGCATGACTAAAACAAAGGGCACTATGGAAATTTCAGCTTTATGATTTTTGAAAATACAGCAACTCTATCACTTTCAAAGAAACACTGGGCTCTTCAGCACAACTTTTCAAATACTGGTTACACAATACTGATGAAAGTGATGTAGGCTTATTTTCAATTCTCAAAACTTTAACCACCCAAACTGATGATTTAGGTGGGTGCAGGGGTTCCTTCTCTTTTCCAGAGTTAACAACCTTTCTAAGGTTATTGAGGCTTCCAAAATATTAAACAGGTCCTTTCTTTTAACTGTGATCCTCCCTCTCCTTCCCCATGAAGAAGTTACCGAAGTGCTAAACAAGGCTGTGTTTTTCCCATTTTGTAGGAAAATGCAAACGTTTTGTACAGGTGAGGAGAAACCCGCACATGGTACCTTGGTGGTGTAGATGCAGAAGGAGGCTTCTCTGGGGTCTAGGCATTCACAATAAGGGGAGGAAGGACCAGGAAAAGAACAAAAAACAGGTTAGGATACACAGTTCAGAAATGTTAGACAGATTTAAAAGGACTCCTGGTGCTACAGGATGTACAAAACTTACTTGTTCGATCTCACTGTCCTCACTGTCACTGAGCTGAAGGTCATCTTCAAGCATGCTATAATGGGCAGGGACACAGACACTGCAGAATTTAGAATACTTTCTAGTAACTCCTTTTAACATATAAACAGAAAATATGCTTAACGATTAAAAAAGACATGGGACAGATCAGGACTTCAAGCCAAAATGGCAGCACAGGTACAGAGATCACCTCCGTGAATCATCAAATCAAAATTAAACTAAATTATGGAACCACCACTACTCAGAACCATCAAAAATTGAATTGAATGGAAGTCTGAAAACTACGGAATTAAAGAAAAGACATCTATCCAGACCAAGCCACAGAGCCAGCAGGTGGGTGCCATATCTGAGACTCCATCAATCTGGCTAACACCGTTTGCCCTGCCCTGGAGATGCCCTGAGACTCCACTCCACCCAACTTACACGCCTCGCAAGCTGTTAACAGAGACTTTTCCAAATGAAAGGCTGGTCTTGGCTCATGCTTCACAACTTCCTAAATCCTCTCAAAAAAGCAGCAGGCAGCCTCAGAGAGCAACCCCGCACCCAAACCTCTTGCTAAGAGTCCCAGGCCTGGACTAGCAGCAGCCAGCCTACATCCACAGCTTGGCTCCGACTGGGAACTAACAAGTCCAGCGCTCAAGTAGCAGCCATCTCAGATTGCTTTATACCCCAGGCAGGGTGACCCTGGGCAAACACACTGGGAGCTGACCTCGGCCTGCACTACCCAGGAAACCCCAAAGCCTGTGCAGCCAGTGAAGAGCTACAGATCGTGTCAAGAGCATCACCACCCTGCCCTCACAGAGCTGATCCTCCACGGACGGCAGAGGTTGGTGGTCAGTGGTCATAGCCAGTACTTATAGCTGACTGGCCTGGGTAAATCCCTCCCACCGACCTGCCAAGGGCAATCAATCTCCACTACAAGGGGAGGGTGTACTCAGCCGACACACAGGGCCCACCTCAAGTACCCAGCCTGGATGATAAAAGAGGCTGTGCCACTGGACATTACAGTACAGAACACCTAGATTAGGCCATGATACCAAGACAGGGAATCATAGCAGCTCTACCTAATACACAGAAACAAACACAAGGAGGCTGCCAAATTGAGGAGACAAAGAAACATGGCCCAAAAGAAAGAACAGATCAAAACTCCAGAAAAAGAACTAAACAAAGAGGAGATAAGCAATCTATGAGTTCAAAACGAAAACAGTGTTCAAAACACTGGCTATAAGGCTGCTCAAGGAACTTAGTGAGGACCTGGACAGCATAAAAAAGATCCAGTCAGAAACGAAGGATACACTAGTTAAAATAAAGAACAACTTACAGGGAAATGACAGTAGAATAGACGAAGCCAAGAGTCAAATCAATGATTTGTAACAAAAGGAAGCAACAAGCAACCAATCAGAACAACAAAAAGAAAAGAATGAGAAAAAACAGGGCAGTGCGAGCAGCCGGTGGGGCACCTTCAGCTCTCCAACACTTCCTACCACAGCGGTGCCAGGAGGGGGAGAGAGAGCAAGAAGCTGGAAACTACATGAAAAATGATGAAAGAAAACTCCCCTAATTTGGTGAAGGAAATAGGCATAAGTCCTGGAAGCACAGAGAGTCCCAGACAAGATGGACACAAAGAGGTCCACTCCAAGACACGTCATAATTAAAATGCCAAAGGTTAAAGATAGAGAATCTTAAAAGCAGCAAGGGAAAAGCAGTTAGTTACCTACAAGGGCGTTCCCATCAGACTGTCGGCTGATTTCTCAAAGGAAACTCTGCAGGCTAGAAGGGACTGGCAAGAAATATTTAAAGCCAAAAAGCAGGGACCTACAACCAAGATTGCTCTACCCAGCAAAGCTATCATTTAGAATCGAAGGGCAGATAAAGAGCTTCCCAGACAAGAAAAAACTGAAGTTCATCATCACCAAACCATAATTATATGAAACGTTAAAGAGACTTATGTAAGAAAAATAACAAAACTATGAACAATAAAATGGCAATAAATACATATCTACCAACAACTGAATCTAAGAAACAAACTAAGCAAACAAGAAGAACAGAGACAGGATCACAGATGGGAGAGCATTTTGATGGATGCCAGATGGGAGGGGTTGTGGAGAATGGGTGAAGAGGTGAGGGGAGTAAGAAGTGCAAACAGGTAGGTACAGAATAGCCCTGGGGATGTACAGTATAGGAAATAGAGTAGCCAAAGAACTTACACGCATGACCCTGCACCTGAACAATGGGGGGGGGGGGGATTTCCTGATGGAGTGGGTGGTGCTGGGTGGAGAAGGGCAAAGGGGGAAAATTTGGGACAACTGTAATAGCATAATGAATTAAATATAATCCCCCCGCCACCAAAAAGGGATGGGATATGTGTAGGATTTATTCATCCAATGCTTTATTTCATGGAAATATAAGTTGTATAATTATAACACAGAAACTAGTTCCGTCCAAAGCTCCTTACTGTCTCAAAACTTAGTCTCTCACACATCGAAACATTAAAGGCAGTACTGCCACAAGGCAGCGACTTGTGGTCGGCCCCAAGACTAAAGTCCCTGTGTCCACATGGTGGCGAGATGGGTGCGTAGGTAGGTAAGCAGACAGGAAGGGAGGGAGGGAAGAGAAAGGGAACACACTCAAATCATTTCCCTTGATATTCTCTAAGAACTAGAAGAAATGATTAAGCATTGAATGAGCTAGCAGCAAATGAATATTTGTACAATGCTTAGAACAGTGCCAGGCACTAAAAAAGTGCTATACATAAATGAAATACATGCACAGTATCAGGAAACAGTCACCAGAGAGTGTCCTTATCCTACACTTTTGTCAAAGGATAGTATTATTACTGAACTTTATTTTTCACACGCAAAAAGTCTCTTTTGTCTGCTGGAACACTGATCAGTGGAAAGAGTAGTAATACAAACGATATCATTGTCTAGAAAACGTTTAATCTTACAGCTATCATTCTGGTCAAGATAAAAACTCAGTTCACTTCCTCAAAGCTGTATTAATACTCATCTCTAGGCAGTGTGGTTTATGATGAACCTAAATATTAAAAGTGAACGCTTTCTGATCCATACATGAACTCATATCTTAGCCCCTTCCTTTTCTCTCCCCCTTAACCTTCTTCCATGGGCACACCTAAATATCAAAGGAATGAACTAGAGTAAGTGCTCCTTCCACTCCCCCCAGATTTATGAGCATGAGTATTTCAGGACAGGTTGTTAAGTGAAAAACAAACAAGTCTGGTTGAGTATTACAGACACTCAAAAAAGCAAACTATATTAGAGGTTGCAACCCTTCAGTATTTCTGAAAATACCTCCCCAATAATCTCACCACCTGTTTTTACTGCAAGCCCACTACCTGCCGCTGCGGCAATCAGGCATCACTATTTTGGGAATCCCTGGTTTAATCACTATATTTTCTAATGAAAACAAATGACAACACGTGGCCCTTTCATAATGAGTGTCAGCATGCAATATTGTAATTCTGCCAAGGAAGTACTTTCACCAACAAATGAACTAAAAAACATCCTGTGTAAGTTTCTCAAAAACATGAAAACTGTTAGCTTGTAAATCTACATTTCACTTAATATTTATCTAAGGAAAGCTAAGTTCCTATTTTAGCAAGGCTAGAAAACACAGCCTTCAGATGTAGGACTTGGCAGAAATCACAACGGTATACATGGAAAAGTCACTCGAGTTTACTGCTGACTAGTGGCTTGGATGGGGCACACACAAGCAAAAGATAAAAGATGTAACTCTGGAATACATGTGAGGGAAAGAAATCTCACAAAGTGTGTTCAGTGTTAACCACCACCACCAAAACCACAGTAAATGATCCTCTTTGTCTCTTTAGTCATTGGGTCTGTTTTGTATAAAGCTGATTTGCCTTAATTTCCTGAAACATCAATGGCCATGCAATTCAACCATGCTTCCCCCATTGTAAGCAAAGGACTAAATAGCCCGCAAGTTGTCTGCCTAGCTACTGAATGCCTAGCTTCCATGAGTATATTCTACTAAAGCCAATCACAAAGTATGTAAGATATGCTGAGTAAATCAGAAAGTGTATGTTCTGACCTTTAGCTCTACTTGCTGTTAAGGAATAAAAGGGACCGGAAAAAAAAATGCTGTTTCAGATTCTGAAGATCTCCTCCTCAGAGCATCAAGTAGACAAATGACAAAACAGGCCTCCAGGCGCGAACCTTACTCAGGACCTAGGAGTTGAGGGCCAGTGACCACTGGAGGAAGGGTGCTAAAGGCATCTGCAGAGAAACACTTAGTCAAAAAGCAACGACAACCAATGAAGTCAAACAAAACGTACTCATTACATGGGCTGCACTAAGCACTTCACTTAATCAAAATGCATGGGCACAATTTACCTGACACGAGAATTAGCATGCACAGCGTATGTCGGTGTCTGTCCACTCAGCTAACAGTAACCAGGGAATCTTCTAGAAACCACAGTTTATACCATCAGAGATGGGTAGCTTAACATAAACCAGCAAGCTCATAGTGGGGGGAAGAAACATTTTCTAAGGTTTTTGATAAAAAACATGTACTGTATCTCTAGTAAGAAAAAAGGTTACTTAAAAACCATAACCAAAAATTAATCACAGATGACACTGTGATTTTTTTTTTAAAAGAATCTATATAGTTGGGGAAAATGTAACCCAATGACCGGTAAAGGTTTCATTTTTAGAGATGAGAAAATTTTTTTAAAACAGTCAGTTGCTAAAGCCCCTACCTGTCCCACAAACAATTATATCTGAGGCTGAGAACATGAGCATGTCATACTATACCTCACATACTATATGTGAAAGAACTGGTCACTGAGTGTGAAAAACAACAAAATTAACTACAGCACGTCTGGGTGAGCATCTTTATACCCACTAAAAGAGAACCAATTACCTTAGACCCAGTCCCATTCATACCAAGAAAATGTGGGTCAAGAGAAGCTAAGGCCCAAGGGATGCACTCAACTGTAAGGTTATCTGAGGCAGCATCAAGTCATTTGTACCTTCTTAATTTCCTATCTAGAACCTGGCAGGGACCCTAAAAAGCTGGCTGAATGAAAAGCACCCCTTTTGCTGAAAAAGGAACAGTACAACACAGCTGCACCCACTCTATGATCAGAAATTCACATGCACCCCCTTTACTCACAATCCCGTGGGCTGGCTCCGATCATCTCAGGTTCCAAGGATGAGGCCACCGCGCAGACCGCCACCTAACTCCCCTAAGACCACGAAGCTGGTATATGTGGAGCCAGGGCGCACAAGCCATTCCATCAGATCCCATCCCCTGGCTCTGGCCCACACAGGACCCGACAGCTAGAAAGCCTAACTGATGCAACGGAACCTCAACTCTGGCGCCCACAGATAGAAGGCTTTAATTTAAGGAAAATAACTATCAATAAAAAGAGAAAGGACAAATAAAATAACTATCTTGTTGGAATAAAATAAATTTACTATTTTTCCTTTACAAAAGTCAATGAAGTTTAAACCTTATATACTTTTTACACTGGTCAAATAACTCATTTTGCTTTCAAACGCTAAGACAAAGCAGTTATTTCAAAGCACAGGGCACCACACGGCCTACCCTGGCACTGCTCAAGAGGCCAATGCTCAGGTAAAGCAACTCTTTGAACTATCATGTAGGTATGACCACATTTTACACTACTGGTTTGGTAAACTTTTTACTTAGAGGTTACAAACAATTCTCCAACCCCTTTGTACAAATGCATTCTTCTGGCAGCTGTTCGGTAAAGCTCAGAGCCAAGTACAGGTTCCGGCAGGCACGCTTCAGTGACTCGGAGTCCAACTGTTACCGAGTGAAGACACGCAAGACAAAAGCCTTTATTCCACCTCCCTGCCTCAGTGCTGGCCTTGCCCAAGATTTCACTGCCAATATTTTGTAACATCTCAGTTCCAAACCCAAAACTATTTAAATACAATGATTTCTTCGCTTAACGTTTCCTACATCAGGCCATACATTTTATTTGGGAAAGAACAAATGAAAGCAAGCTCACAGTGATTAGTAAGTCACAATCCTGGTATGAGGTATGCTTAAATGGTAAATAAAGTCATGTGTTGTAGAAACCACTAATGAGTGTATAAGAGTGTACGTACAAACTTGCACAACCTCACAAACCTAAAATTGATTTGGGGACAGAAGAGGCAATCGGTTGCGGGAAAGCAAAAGGGGTTGGGTGCCGAAGCAGACACACAATTCCCAAAATTTTACGTTCAATCAGGCTTTGATTCCTTTTTTGATAAAGATCAGAAACAAGGACCACAAATGCTTTGAAGAGGATGATGGAAGGCTACAAATTATGAAGAAGCCTTCACATACAATCAATAAAAATAACAAAGCAGACCTGAAGCAGTTGTGACGCGACATGAGAGGGGACCTCTCCGAATGATAAAGGGTAGCAAGCAGGCGGGCAGGTTCAAACTCATGGGGGGACTGTTCGCAGGAGATTCGGGACTAGCAAGACAGAGGGGAAATGTCTCAGTACGCGGTTGCGTGTAGCCACTGGGCTCATGGTTGAGAAGGTGGAAGCTGTCATCAGAGGGTTAAAAAATTAGTTAAACTCCATGGACGAAGTGAAGATTACCTGAGGTCAAATAAGGGTGAAAAAAACACCAGAGTACAAATCAGGGAAAATTCGAAGTTAAAAAATAAGATTAAATCAGTAATTATGACAAATAATACACTAGTGCAAAGGTAACATACCGGATGACTAGAAACAAAATCTAGAAAAATTACTGCTGAAAATGGTGTTTATTAAATATTGCTTATAGGCAGTTAACCCAGCCTGTGTGTGATGGTTTTCCTTCCACATCTGTTTTGGGTGCTTACTGTTGTACACCAGGCACGACTCTAGACTCTATGAGCAGCCCTCTAAGCAGACAGAACTCCCCGCTCCTGAGGCGCCGAGTGTCCAGGCAGCAATTTCCAACCGCTGCGCTGCACGAGGTTTTGAACCCTGCAGCACCTGACCATCTAGTCGGGGCGCGGACCTCTCTTCTCTTAGGCTATCCAATTTAAAAAAATGGCAACAGCCAACACAACAATCACCGTCTGGTAGGAATGAATCAAAACTACACCTTTTTTTTTCCAGATTGGCAAAAAAATACATTTTTTTTGGTGTGGGGCAGAATTGTATTTAGTTTGTGTGCCTGAGACAAAAGAGCTTGACAACAGCTGGCCCTGAGACAGGAGATAAGCAGCTAAAAGACATTCTTCCTAAATGGGTAGAAATGCATGGACAGAGCCAAAGTATAAAAGACAGAGGACAGGTGTGGGGCACTCTCCTCCACGGGGCAGTTAGGGAAGACGGTGGGGCAGTTAGGGATGACAGTGGTGCGGATAAGGGGATGACGTCCAAGGAGAGGCCAGAAAGGAGGAAATATGGGGGGTATTCAAGGCACAGAGCACAGCCAGGAGGCCAACATGGCCACAAAGGAAAGTGTGCTTTTGTATGGGCGGAGGAAGGGTAGTAGGGGAGGAGTCAGAGGGCTGGCTATGGATGGCCTTGGGGGCCTCTGTGGGGAAAGAGAGACGGGGCAGGGGAAGAGGGGGAGAGGAAAGGAGGAGGGAGAGAGAAAACACGTGAACCCATGAAGTAAGCCGCACCTTGCTCGTTTAGCATCCCAGAGTGGGTGAGATGCACAAATCAGCTTAGGCCTAACAGAGTCTTAGAAATTTAAAACATATTTTACTCAATCTTTCAATCTGTTTAAATTAGTCTAAGGTCACTTATGTAGTAAATTAGCAGTTATGATTAAAAGTGAGACTTAAGTGGACCCTTAGGGGCTCCTTTAAAACCAGTTTTACGTATGCAAATGAACTACTTCAAAGTAGTCACTTCCAGTAAGAATTATTTCCTGGTGTCTTCAAATGCCTAAGAGCCTGCAGCATAAATCATCAAGCCCTTTTAAAGGCAGCAAGCATTCTTTGCTTCCCTCTTACCATTCCGGCTCCAGATCAAATGTCACCTCCTCTGAGAGACCTCTCCTGACCTCCCGCCCAGAAGTAGCACCACCACCCAAGGAAACTCCTCCCCAGCCTGTCGCGATCACATCACCCGACTTGGCATCACATGCCACCTCATTTAGTCACACGCTGTAGAAGAGAAGAATTTTGTCTCATTGGCCACTGTTTTCCCAAGTACCTAAAGCAGCACTAGGTACACAGCCTGTGTTCAATACTTAGCACTGAGTGGATAATGGCAATTTCTGAAAATACCTGCAAGTCTCCTGGAGCCAAGCCAGCCCAAAGAATAATTTATATAACTGGAGTCAAAGGCACGTTTAAAAACCATGAGTGCAACCTTTCTTTTGTGGAACACAAGCAGGCTCCTTGTCTCAACACTCAGCTGTTATACAACAAAATTAACTCTTCCATCTTATTTGACCTTGATCTAAGGCTGAGTATGGGAGTAGGTATTATCCCCAAGGGGCGCTCCCAAAGCAGTACAAGCCACAGCTGTATCACTTGAGAAAGTAGAGCTCCAAGATGAATATTTTGAATAAGATGATCGACCCAGCACCTTAGCAGTATTTCTGTAATTATTTAAAATATGCTTCTTTCAGCCTCATCAGAATATCCCTTCAACATTACCCAAGTTCCAAGCATGAACGCATACACAATGTTAAGTCAAACGCTGTCCTTCGAGAGACCCTAGAACACTGTCCAGTAAAGCTGCAAGTCCACCAGTGGAACTGACCAATCCGAGAGACTCTAATTCGGCCATGAGCCAGTCACAGCACAGAGCAGGTGGGGCGAACAGGTGAGTCTACATGGGGGGGTTGCGGTGTTTTCTAAATGCTGGTTTAATGTGCCCTAGTGACTGTGATTCTGAAATAAGCAGATTTAAAAAAAAAACCTTGCACAGAACGGTTCTTTTTGTTTGCTTTCATTCAAGAACAGAAATTCTTCGATACTCAACCTTATAAATTCTCATTTTGCAATAGCATGACTAACATTAGCTAACGTAAAAAAAAAAAAAGCTAAATGCCTTATTTTCTTTTATTTTATGCCTCTGCCTTTTCTCTGGGCAACAAACAAAACACTGCTCAATATATCTCGGTCACTACCACAGTTATGAAGACCAATGAGCGTGGCCCCCGTCATTTGATCAGACTAGCTGGAAGTGAAAACAGGGCGTCCTCTTTCAGCAATGCCGGGCATGAGCATGGAGAGGCGGTGAGAACGGGGTCTCCACTGCCACTCTGTGACTCTGACGGTCCAATTCAGGCCTCCTGATGTGGCACTGCCTGGTCGGCACAAATGTTCATTCCTCGTTCACAGGAGGTGGGGGTATGGTCGCAGTGACAGATCATTTATAAGCTTTGCACACTAGGATGACTTCTACCACTTCTTCCATAATATTCATCAGCAAACAGCCCTAAGTTAGAGGTGTCACTAAAACAAAGGACATAGCCAAAACACTCTCACGTGACACAAGCTAACATTTAAAGATAAGACAAAACACAAGTACCTTGAAAAGGAGGAATTATAAATAATTTCCTCAGACTAAACATAATTCAAATGAACTGGTCCAAGTAAGCCACTTCTTCAGACTTAATTCTAGGACATTTCGGCTGACACGTGTCCTGATGTGATGACTTTATATTACAATAAACTGAACAGGGCTTCCTTTGCCAAGATATTTAAAAACCGATAAAGTTTTGAGTAAAAGTTGAAACCCCACACTCATTTAAAAAGGTGTCAGACTCTCTCAGCCTTTATTAATTTGTGCCATTTCTTCTCATCAAACCTCCAGGATGACCCCGATCCCAGCCTTCACATCCAGGTATTTCCCAAAGCTTTCCATGTAAGTAAATAAAAACTGCAAATTGCTATAATGGCTAATTTCTGTCCCTTAGTTTAAATAAGTACTGATGATTTCTGAGACCGATACAAGAAAAATGAAGGCAGGTACTTTCCAGTACGGGCTTGGCAATTTCAGGGTAAGGGCTGGGAAGGAAAGAGAAAGTTAGCAACAATAACACCTATGACATAGTTTCCTAAACATTGACAGCTTATCCTTTTTGAGAGACTGACAAAAGAATTGATACTTGCAAATTGTATCTGCCTGCAGAGAAAGGGAATGGTCCACAACCATATAAAGGACATCACAACTATACAGCGCACACAGTTGGATGTCCTTTATACGTATAAATGTTACATACACACACATGAAACATTCTGGACTTTGCCCTGAAAACTCAACAGATCTAAGCCTTGGAAAAGAGGGGTATCCTAACGCCAAGACCCCTCGCAGGGGTGTCCAACCCACAGCCCGCGGGCTGTACGCAGCCCAGGATGGCTGTGAATGCAGTCCAACACAAAATCGTAAATTTACTTAAACATTCTGAATCATTTTTTGTGATTCTGTGTCATATTGTATTTAATGTGTGGCCCAGAGACACCAAAAGGTTGGACACCCCTGCGGGAACACTTCCTGCCCTAACCTTAGGGACATAGAGCACTGGCATCCCAGCTAACCCCTGACCTGCAGAGAGTGGCAGAAGGAATTCATCACTTGAGGGTGAACTAGAGCTTCAACTACAGAAAGTACAAGCAATGACTCTGCACATGCTCCTTTCTCACCTACGTCCTACCACCTGGTTAACTACCCGCCCCCACCCCCCAAAGTCTGGACAGACGTAAGCTGACACACACTCTGCACAGCCGATTTTCTCAGGCTGGCCCCTTCCGCTTTCCTCCACACACACTACTCCACTTTCCTGAGGACTCCCAAGTCCTGGTAACTCTGACAGAAAAAGCACCATGACCTGGATTTTTAAAACCAAAGTACAAATGACGCTGCAAGTAACAGTTTTTCCTGACATTCAAAGTGCACCAGACTACCTCCTTGGCACCGTGCATGCCCCTCCGACAGCTAAGCACAGGTCAAAGAACCCTAATGCTGACACTGGATCAAGTTCACCCGCGAGCACTCAGAGACTCACTGTACTACATCCAAGACAATGACAGCACTTTTCAAATTAACTGCAACAAGGCTTTCATCCGGTCTCCATAAACGTGATTCCTTAATCCTGGAGATACATTTCATCTGGGCAGGTACCGGCACCAGCCCCCTCCCCCACCCAGGTTCAGAACCACTCTCTCCCAGACCACTCTCCCTTTCCTCTTCGCCTCCACGAGGCCCTGCTTCCATCCCTTCCCTAAATCAATTAGGAACATAACAAAATTATTTTCTAATTAGTTCTATCTATAGGAAATTAAGTTTTTGTAAAGAAAACACTACATATGTCACAAGATGTAAGCACATCTGTTAGAAACCTGGGCACCTCTGGTTTCAGGGGTTTAACTTGCTATGCATTTCTCCAAGTAGCAAAACTGTCATAGCAAATGGTCTAAGTCCTGTACAGCTACCTAAGTCTGAGATCTGATGGAACCGTATGGGAAGGTGCACCTTGGACCTGCTGGATCTGAAGCTACTTCCTCGGCCTAGATCGGTCCTCATGGCCTTTATTCCCTGCTCACAGGCCCCGGCACAGCTGCTTCCCTCTGGTGAAGCCGCCTCCCAGGGCAGCTCCTCCTTCTGCCCTTATAGCCAAGTGGGAGGCAAGTCCTTCAACCCCTTCCTCACCACCCCCAAGGACACTGGTCAGGGCCTTTAAGGGTCTAAAGGGCTCTATGGCCACCCATTATGAAGAGCACAAGGTGCAACCGTGGGGAACCATCACCAGGGCGGCCCCCGGAGAGGCGGTTCCACCCTCTACCAGCCTCCTTCTTCTTTATACGTACTTAATCTAAGCTGATGACTCCAGACTTTCAAAATTTAGGAGCCAGTAAAACTATTTTTTAAGAAAAGGGAAAAAAGAAAAAGGGAAAGAACAACTGACATACAGGTAAATACTTTTTCTAATAAAGGACAACAAAAACGAGCAAAACTCACCGCCTGCCATGCCGGTGCCACAAATAAAACAGATTTTTATCACACACACACACAATCCCTCACTTGAACTACGGTTAATCTACCTTTAAAAAACCTCATTATACTGTTCTCCTTTTTCTTATTTTGCATTGGAGAAATGAAAGCACACTGCATCGAGGGAATGGTAGCACCTGGGACCAGCGACTTAGCTTGGTCCCGCATTCAGCCACAGTGAGAATGACCTCTTTACCTCCACTGTGCAGTTAAAAAAATCCAATCCACCGCAACCCCCCCTTCCAAATTACGTGGAATAAATATTATGCCTAGAAAACAAAAGGAGCCGGAGCCGGAGCCTGCAGTCCTCTGTAACTGGCTCCACGTGAGAGAAAGGCCTTCTCTCCCGGCCTCTCCACGTCACTTCGAGGTGTGTGAAAGGGACAACTACCAGCTCAATACCATCAAGGAAGGACAAACTGGGTCACAACGCCGATTTAAAAATCCTCATTATGTAGTTTCAACTGTTCCGAAAACCCAAACTATATCTGGACTGACTTGGCCTTAATAAAGAACAGCTGGGCGACAGGACGCATTCTTTAAAACCAGGCCGAAGGGGGACAGAAAACCTTAAATTGTGCACATCCCCCAAAACTTGTTTCCAAACGCTAAAGCTACTTAGGACTACAATTTGTAAAGCTGTAAAGCTGAAACCTTCTATTTCCCTCAGTAAACAGGTGAAGAGCCGAGTAGCTCGAATGCCTTTCTTCTGCGGGAGCCTTAAGCAAACTCCCCCACAGTGTCCAAACCCCAGCAGGACTTAACCCAAACGTGTGAACAGGGGCCACTTCTTCCCTCTGCAACGCAGCGGGATACCATGGAAGTCATTACTTGAAAGCAGGAAAAAAAATCCAAGAATAGAGATACATGGAAATGACAATGTATTACAAACGTTTAATAAACACAAGCATTTTACTTACGATGTTCCCTGCTGAGAGTTAGGGTGGGTTTTTGAAGCTGTATCATATTGTTCTGTGGGGGAGGGAAAAGCAGTTAGAGCAGCACAGTGACACGTATTCACGAGATTTCTAGTTACAAATTCCCTTTTCTGCTGTCTCCCCTCACCTTTTCATCTGAACACTTGGTATATTTACATTCTGTCAGCCAGAGTGCTAAACACTGCACTTGCTGTGATCTCGCCATTATTTATGTCACTT